>ML805495.1:58131-79019 GCA_009831015.1 Picea engelmannii
ATTGATTGATTTCAAGTGATTGATTGATGTCAAAGGATTGATTGATTGATGATTGATGTAATATAATATGTATTATCCTTGATGAGAATGCATAGATGAAGATGGATCAATGAGTTGTCATTGATACATGATGAAGATGGATCAATGAGTTGTCATTGATACATGATGAAGATGTATCAATGTGGTTTCATTGGTATATGATGAATTGTTGGAAAAATGTATAGATGACTCATCATTGTCTTATCATGATTGATAAGGTGCACAAATGGATGAACTCCAAAGTGGTCCCCTTATGGTGAAAACCCTCACGGGAAGATGCTTTGCGGATTGAGTTATCCTAGAAGAATGGTTGGAGGACCCATGCTCTCATTATTGTCTTATCATGATTGATAATGTGCACAAACGAATGAACTCCAAAGTGGTCCCCTTATGGTGAAATCCCTCATGGGAAGACGCTTTGCGAATTGAGTTATCCTAGAAGAATGGTTGGAGGACCCATGCTTGTATGTGGAATAACGAGATGAAGATCAAGGAAATTGTTGGTGAAACTATCCTAGATGGATAGTGCTTTTCATTCCATTTCTAGTGGTATGTGGAATGTCACATAACTCCTCATGGTTTGAGATTTATGGCCTTACGAAGATGAAGGACCCCCACATGAAGGCTTGAAGCCCCCAAGGTCAAAGAAGTCAAAGCGACCTAAAAGAAGAAATCATTATTTAAATGATAAAGTAAAGTGACAAAGCCAAGGTGTATTATTTAAATAATAAAGAGAAGTGACAAAATCAAGAAATGATAAAGTAAGGTGACAAAATCAAGAAGGAATATTTATGGAAAGTGGTTAACCCTAAAAATAAGGAAAATAGGTTAAGTGACCTAGAAATGGGTTAATATTATTTAAATGATAAATTAAAGTGACAAATTAAAGGTGGATTATTTAAATAATCAAGAGAAGTGACAAAATCAGGAAATGATAAAGTAAGGTGACAAAATCAAGAAGGAATAATTAAATGATAAAGTATTGGAGAACTTTCTATTTATGGAAAGTGGTTAACCCTAAAATAAGGAAAAAAGGTTAAGCGACCTAGAAATGGGTCAAGTGACCTAAAAATGGGTCAAGTGACCTAGAGGATGAACGTATAAATAAGATAGCAATGGTCTCTTGTATATCATCCTTTTGTGGATCAATGGAGAGCTTATTGTGAGAATATCTTTTGGAGTATTGATGGAGAGCTTCTTGTGAGAGCTTCTTGAGAATTTTTGGTGTGGAACACTTGAGAAGATTGAATATCTATAGGTGACTGAGGTAACTAAGGATATCTAAGCCAAAATTCCAAGGAAAGTGAAGAAAAGAAGGCCGAAATGCAAGGAAGGACAAATTCTTTTGATGGTGCTTTCTAAGGTGTGTTATTTATAGGTCATCTCACCATTTTTGCTATAATTTTTTTTCTATAATGATTCAGATCCTGAAATTGCTATGAAAGTGAGAAAACATATCCAAGTATCTGTGGTTAGCAATTAATCTTGTGTTTCGTTTTATTTTTTGAGATACACTCCGTGGAAAATAGGGTTTGTTGCTAGTCCTGAAACTAGTCTAAAACAAGTGTTTCGGGTAACAACATCATAACTTCTTCATAACAAATCAAAATTCAGTGAGACTAATTGTGTTGGTTATATTATAGTCTTTAGTATTCTATGTAACATTTTTATATCGATTCAAAAAATATTCCATGCGGTGCACACTCTACAAGGTCGCTCTCTAGAATAAGCCAGAATTCAGCAAGGTATGCCATTTTTGCTATAACTCCTTTTATGAGAGGTTACAAGTAGTGCCACTTGGATAAATTTCAAAAAACACATTGAAGAAAATTTTTGATCAGTTTCAGACTTTATTCATTACAGGTACAAAGTTATGATTATTTCAAGTTAGGGTTGTTGACTAATCCAAAACTAGTCATGGTTGAGACAAGCAGTTGATGAGTTTGCACATACATGAGGCGTATAGTTGATGATGTTGGTACATATTGATAACTCATTGTTGATGAGTAGTTGACACATGATTTTTATATACTTGGTATATGGTTGGATGCACTTGTTTATGGTACAAGTTGATTACAGGTTGTTTGGCACAGGTTGGTGCATGGTTGATGCTCTTGTTTATGGTACAGATTGATATATGTTGAGGATTGTTGCCTCATCTCAGTTGGTGCTGAGAATGTAAGCTGAGTATTTCATAAAGAGTTGGTGCTCTTGTAGAGTTCTAATCTATTCAGTTGTTGCTGAAAAACCCCTGGATTGAAGTCCATAATAAAAAGAAAAATTGTACATACATCTTGTGTTCCTTGTGGAGATGATTTGTTGATGATATATTGCTAATATTTATTCACATATAACTGATTATTAATGACAACAATGAGTAATGAGTAAATGTTGAATGCTAACTAATGAGTTTTGTGTAAGAGGGAAGTTTTGGGAAAAAGATCCCCACACTCATTCACCCCCCCCCCCCTCTAAGTGTGGTAGGTGTGTCCAACATCAAGGGGGGATGCACAGAACAACCGAATCATGACCTTCAACCCTTCATGGGTATCTCCATGCTTTATGGTGTAGGAACACTTGACTTGGAGGATTTTAAAGTTCTCTGTTTGCCAACTTCTAATGTTTGAAAATGTGAGAACCAGATAACGAGGGGTTACCTGGATGCCTATCCCCGAGATCCTACCTAGACTAAAAACAATTCTTTTGGCACCTCCTATGGAGGAAAAATTTGTGAGATTTTAGAAAACAATTTAGATGTGGTGGGATGAAATATTGGGGGTGTGAACCAATATCATTTGAATTAAGTGGGTGTGGATAATTTCTTCAAGAAATAGTGGGACGTTTCAAAATTCCTGTGGAGAAAACCAACTTCAACCTCAACAATTCAAGATGGAAGTTATATGAGTGATGAGTGAATTTGTGTGTGAGAAAGTGAAAAAATGTTCCAAATTTTAATAATTTAGGTGTGAATTTGCAACATGTGGACTTCCTATGGTCCTTAAAAATCCTTGTTACCTATCTTACCAAGTGTCATTGGCAAAACCTTGCGTAATTTTAAAATCCCTAAAGAACTAGCATGTGGACATATGGGTCCTTACCAATCCTTTAAAGTCCCTAATGTTGTTTACACTAATAAAGATTGAAAAACTATCCTAGATTGCAAGCATGTGGGAATGTATGGGCTCATTAATTTGATCTTTAAACTCCCCTAGTGATGTAAACTAAGAAAGCAATTTCAAGAAACTATCCTAATTTTGCAACATGTGGGAATGTATGGGCCCTTACAAATTTAGGATGATTTCAAAAATAAAATAAGAGGAGCCCTAGGGGGGCTTTGTCTTCTCCTAAAGATTTTGTTAAGGGAGATGAAATGTCCCCTTAACCACCTTTTTGATTCTCAATATCGCTCTATGGTGCGAGAGAAGAGCATACTCAATGATCAAAGTTGATTTCTGGTCCCAATGCAAGTGTTTTTATATGTGATAGAAATAAACTCAACTTAAATTTTACAAACCAAACAAGACATCCATGTGGCAACCAAAGAAAAAGAGGAGAATATATGGGTTTTTTTACCCCCTAAGTGCCTATGTTTAGCTAAAATTTCATATGGAAAAGGAGTCTAAGTGGAGTGCATTTACAATTTGCATGAAAGAAAAAATTTGAAGGCTAGGGGCCTTCAAATTATCACAAAAATCCTTACAATTTTGAAACTATGGAAATGTGCGTGGCTTGCAGTTCAGACAGAAGTGCAGTGGGCGCATAGTGCATAGAGAACATAAGCCTATTGGGTGCACAATGTGTAGAGAAAAGAATCCTTTTCGTTGCACAGTGCACTGAGTGCATGTCTATAGGCTGGAATAGTCACACACGTTCTGATATGCGTCGAGGGGGGGGGGGATTTTTGAGTGAAATTCTACTCCTCCAACTCAAAATATAGTTGTTGATAGGTAAGACTAAGCTGGTTTTGGTACCTACAGGACAAATGGATTAAAAAGAAGTTCTTTTTAAGCCCAAGTAGAGTGTAAATTGATACCTATCCCCAATATGGTCGCCAATATGTTGTGTTTGTTTCAACACTTGGGTGAGCAAAACAAGGGCACTTGCATGCCTAGTTGGTCCTGCTAGATAAGATAGAGGTTAGTGCATAGGTTAAACAAACCAAACACATGAAATAAACAACTAAATAAACTAAAACAACTAAGGAAATAAAACTAGAATGCATATGAAAATTTTAGAACCATAAACAATCAACCAATGACCCAGATTATGCCACCAATGGATAACTATATTAGTTGGCAAGACACAGTAGAGAAAAATAAGGACTTATGAGTCCCCTATTCCTCCTTGGGAGGGCTATTGAGTTCCCTAATGGAGACTTCTTCTTACAAATGGAATAAAAATGGTAAATGATGAAGAAAATCAATGCATATTACCTCAAGAGGTGGGTGGAATGGCCTAGTGAAATGATGCTAGAATGATCCTAGGAGAAAAGAGGATTCTCAAGGGAGAATTGAGGCAACATAAAAATACTATGAAGATGTTGGTTTATAAGTGCACCCATGGCCTCCATTTATAGCATTTCTTCAAGGCAATACTCAACTGGTTCTTGGTGTGAACAAGGGGCCCTTTAGGGCAAACTTTGGTCCTTCACAAGCCCCCCATTCGGATTTATCTCAGATATGAAGGTCAAATCAAGTTGGGAGCTAGTCCATAAGTGGTTGAGGAGCCAAAAATAACCATAAATGTTTCATTCGTAGGAGTGTGCGGATTTTCTCGTACACAGTCGCGTATATGGAGCATTTTGTGCTCTAAGGGATTCTTTGGCCCACGCACTGTGCGCACACTTCCTTTAGTGATTTTGTGCATGTCAATTTTTTCCCAATTGTATAGTTTTTTCCTTTTGGAAATGCATTTTGGTTTTGTAGGTGAACTAATAGTTGTTTGGAATTGTTGTATTTTTGTAACCATTTGCATGCAATGTTGGGGACGAAATTTCAATGATAACAAGGACAACCAAACTACATGCTTATTACCTGCTTCTTGGAGAGAATTAATCTAATATGAGTGCCAAAAGAGATCACATCTTTATGGTGGAAAAAATGTACAAAAGGCCCACATATTTATGGTGGAAAAACTGTACAGAAGGCCCACATGCGTGTGTGCTGAGATATTCTTAGATGGAAAGCTATCAAAAACGCTTAGTCTTGTGTTTACGTAGAGTGAATATTTTGAGAGTGTTGAGTCTATTTAAAAGCAAGAGGGGATAGATCTCCCACAAGGGTATTGCAGCGATACAAATGTAAATGCATGAAGCAAAGGTATACAGGTAAAAAAAATGAAAACAGAAAGGGAACTTACTTTGAATTTGAAATGGTGAAATATAAAGGCTATTTCTATGAATGTTTGAATTTGAAAACGAAAAAAATGAAGGAGGTCTCTATGAATTTTTAGTGATCATTTGATTGGATGCACATTATAGGATTCACAAAGGTGGGAATAGATTAAGATGGTATCCGCTTTAATATTTTTATAGTTATGGGTTATGGATGGATATGGGTGTTTCTGTAAAATATGTATTGGGTTCTCAAGGCCTTAGTTAGAATGTATGTTAGGGTCCTAACCCGCACATAGGTAGATCAATATATTCATATGTAATAAAGGTCAATATTAATAAGGCCTTTCAATAAAATAGAATAAGGCGGATTTAAGAAGACCTAATAGAAGCTTCCACTTCTAGAAGGATCTTCCTCTAGATGTTTCTCTTGATAGACATATTTAGTATAAATAAGGGTCGAGGGTATGAAAACCCTAGGTTGGAGATTATTGTAACACATCACTGCTCGACTGGAGGTTTCCCCCTCGAAGAGGCCCGTGAACATTGCTTTCTGAATCAAAGTGTTATTTTTTTTATTGTTCTTATATCATTTCTGTGTTATTGTGGAGATTACACTGGTTATATTACTCTGCCATTTCTAGCATTTTATTTGTGTTCTGCATATTCATTATATCTGGTATCTTGCAAGTGGTATCATAGCACTTTCCTTGGCAGAAATTGTGGGAATTTGTTTTCAGGGTAGAGACGTATTTCAGTGTCTTTAAGCCACAGAGATATGTCGTTACGCACATAAACCCGCGGTTGAGGGATTCATACACACAGGAAATACAAGTGGTTCTTAAGCGCACATCTGTTGGCCACCCTTGTAACCCTTGTTGGTACCCCTTCGAGTGGTAGCGCATCAGACAAAACCTGTGTACGGATCAGCCTAGATTTCCTGAATCCCTCTTTAGATAAACCTATTGGCCGCCGGACTGCTATAGTGTCACCGAGAATAACACTCGGGAAGATACTCTCTAGTACCTGGGTAGTCGGGTAGTACGGATAAGGGTATGGTCTATCCTCCTTAGTTAGTGCCCTGAGATATTGGGCCGAGTACAACTGTTGGACCCCGCACATATATCAGAGAGCTATAGCACAGGGAAAACCCTTATCTGTAGAACCCTTGAATACCTAACCCTTGGGGGACAGAAACATAAACAAATTAAAACAAACCATATCTATTGTCGCGTAATTGTGTTTGGGTTGCCAAGTAAATACACATTTCTTTCTGGTTAAGAATTTGTGGATTTCATCACTGCAGTATTCTTCAGACCAAAGTATAACTCCGCAGGTGTAAAAAAAATAAAAAATAAAATAAAATAAAAGTCTGGAAATTTTTTCACCATTATTTGAGACCTATTCCATTGGATTCATCTCTTCTTCCTTATCACATTCATCCATATTATTTTTCGGCAAAATTTTTGACCCCGCCTGCCCCTTTTCAGTTCACCCCATCCTCATGGCCCATAAACGTAGCCAAGATCTGGAAAATTTCTTCAACACCTTGCAATCTCGTTTCCTCGAGACCCAAAAAGAAGTGAAACAAATCAGTGCTATTGTTGCCTCCATCGATTCATCCATCAATACAACCATAAATACAACCATGCAATCCTCAATGGAGGAATTCAAACAAGAACTGACCACCCAGCTTGAATTTGTCTTTACATCACTCTGCACCAAATTGAAGAACCCTACAGATGACCCTTTCTCTGAAGCACCTCCAAACACATCTACTCATTATGTAATGACAAGGGTTATTCGCCTCGGGTGGTTAATGCAAAGGTAGTTGGGTTTAACATAAGCGGTGTAGCAAGTCATCCATCCGCTTACCTTGCCATTAATACTCCGAACCACTGATATAGGTTGGAACCCTCGTTCCTTAAAGGCCTGTCTGCAACATTTAAAGCACCTGGGATATGTCTGTTCGATCAGAGCTCGACTGGCGTGCCCTAATGATATGTCGACACACCCTATATTCACATGGTCCAGGTACAAAGACCCCATACCCTTTACTCCTTGTGAAAGGTTAACCCCGCAGTTTCACTTTCAATTTGGTTTTGGTTTCATGTGAAAGGAAGCACCGTCTTAGTCCATTTTCGTTTGCATTCTGGTTTTGGTTTAGTAAAGGGGGAGAGAGAGTCTCATACCATTCTTTGTTTGGCTTTAGCTTTGAGGTTACAAGTTTAGGATTCGGCCCCTGTACCGGATGAGTGAAGATCTTGGGTGGAACTTCTCGACAGAAGCTCTGCGTGGGGTAAGTTTACCCTTGAATAAATTTTTTTTTATCTTGTTAGGTAGGACTCTGCATGCTCCTGATCTCGGTCTGTCTTTCGGTAGTATTCTTCCAGGTTAATGTGAAAGGGTAGGTGATACCCTGGCCATATTTAGTTCTTCACATTTTAACCCCTCCTCTGTACTAGTCTTTCCATCGGTCGAGCTATTCTCCTTCCTTGGAGAAACTTACTATGATGTTTGTTAAAAGAGTGCATTCAGAATATGCTATATTTTCTTGTTTTCACTTTCGTTGAAGGGTTGGTTCCCAATCATTTTGTCTTTGATGACCGAGTGTCAAGTTCGGGTCTTCCCTTACTCAGGTGTGTAGCAGACCTATTGGCCTAATGTTGAACTTGAGAGGGTTTCTATGTTAACTTCACTAGTGCCATTATAATGATTTGTAGAGTCGTTTAATCTTTCCTATTCACATTTGGAATGTCATATTAATTTTATGTTTAATATTATTTTATGGTCATTATACGCAAATTCTTTTTCTGTAGTGTTTTGATTAAGAATGGTATCCATCGCTAATAATGGGTCCCTTAATGTGCGAGGGTACCCATCAGGGTGACACAAACTCCTCCTCCCTTTTTGGTTTGGGAGGCACACGAGATAGTGCGATGGTAATTGACAAGAGCACCTTTTCAGTTAAGTACTCATCGACCCACTTCCTAAATTCTGTTATGTGATTAAATCATCATTCTTTTCCTGTTGGATACATCGTAATGCTTCACATTATTTTGTGTAGGTGCAGTCACGCAGAATCATGGGGAAGCCCTCTTCACTCCTTCAAGAGGTATTCGGGTTCCAACATAGTTCCCTTCTGTCTATTACGAGTTTATATGCAACGATGGTCAAGGCTCTCTCTCATCCCCAATGTTTGAAGATATTTGTTCCAAGTTCTATATTCGGTTGATATGGGGTACGCCCTAATTTTTGTATATAAACATTCTGGTACGAAGAAAATTTATGCCAAGCTCATGCCTAGTTAGACTTGTGATATACAGACAGTCATTCTATTTAACATTTTGATATTTATGGCTTGAGTATTATTTCCCGTGTGAAAGGATTTCATTTTGTCACTTTTCAAATGTTTTTCCTCGGTATTTCCAAAAATGATTTGTTATTACAGATTTGAAATCTCTAGTTATGTTCCAGAAATTGAATCTCATTATTGAGTACACGGTCTCTTCTCAAACAGATTCGACTAAGTAATGGATTACTACCGAAAAACTAGTATAAAAACATCTTTGCATGAGGGTTTTGCTTCCACCGAGCTTGGGTGATGACTTTCAGATTTCGTTTAAGCTTTGTACACATGTATTCTTGTTATAGCACTAGTTTTTGGTAGGAGTTGAACCTGAGTCTTATTGCGCCCTTTTACAATTTTGATTTAAGAGTCGGCTGTAAGCAATGGTTTCGTGTAGCTTATGTATGTGGGACTCCGTCCAAATTTTCTTTTTGGGTTTATTGTATATAAATCGTCAGGGAAAAATGTTTATTATCTGATGTTAAAAGGGATTGGGACTTACATAAAAAATTCAGGTTTATTTTCCTTTCAGGTGCTTCCTTACTCCTTTATGCTATATATCATGTAGCATTGTACCTACGACAAAAGTTATACTGTAGATGCACCTCTAATCCTATGACAGAGGTCATGCTATAGATGCGCCTCTAAACCTACGACATAGGTTATACCATAGATGCACCTTTGAAACCTACGACAAAATTTGTACTGTAGATGTGCCTTTGAACCACATAGTCATTCCTAAAGTACCCACACTACCATGTTGATGTACATATGTTCAATTTTTTGGAATGGGGTTTTGATAAGTTTTCTGAATTATATTCCTATGTGAATGTTTATATGTATATCTGTCTAGTCCTTTTTTGGATACCTTAATAAATCAATCTATTCCAGTGTCATATTATATCATCTAGAACGCTCATTATATATATACATGTATGTTCATGATATATTTACACAGTTCGATATACATATCGCTTAATACCCCCGTGTTAAGGAGTATATTTACCTTTGAAAATTTGATTGGTATTCTCATTAGAGGAGGCTCATTGTATACTATAAACAACTATAGGAAATGAAATCTGCCACAGTTATTGGTGTGTGTGGCTTCAAGTATTCATGCAAACAATTTTATTTTTCCATTTACTTAACAAAACTAAGAAGCTAATTGTAGTCTGTAATCTATTATGGAATCAGTAACTACTACAGAATTTGTTTTTTTGTTGTTTGGGACATTCCTATATCTTAGTAACTACTCAACATCATATCTAAATAATGAGTCCATTTCCAACCAACGATTATGAAATAAAATAGTAGATCTTTCCATCACATCCATCAACCAGAATTTACACATAGAAGTAAACAGATTGCACACATCACATTTGACTAGGATAAGGTAGAGTTACATATCTAAGCCAGATTGTGGGAATACAAAGGGAACAACCACGTTCCTCCCAACTGTAGAATAGGGCAACCAATCTACTTGCCCGATTCACCCCCTAGCCTAACCATGAGTCCATGAGGGTGAATTGGAATTTCCTCTCCAGCAATGTCCTTCAATTCTAGCAGTATCTCCCTTGCCTCACACTCACATAGTATTTCTCATAACAACAAGAAAAAAAAGAATAAAATTCATAGTCTTCCTTCCCAGCATACTTGGCAGCGTCCTGCCTTCTCACATATGCTATT
The DNA here is from genome assembly GCA_009831015.1 of Picea engelmannii. Classification (NCBI taxonomy): domain Eukaryota; kingdom Viridiplantae; phylum Streptophyta; class Pinopsida; order Pinales; family Pinaceae; genus Picea; species Picea engelmannii. The sequence goes on from ML805495.1 coordinate 68,538, forward strand.
TATTAATTTGCCTAGGACTTTTTTCCCCCTCCCATGGGTAATTTTTGCATCTTTCTAAATCCCTGATTTTCAGGGGCTGCCAATGGACAAATCATTGATTTTCCACTTGTAACAATCAACCCATATTTAATTCCAATGTGTTCCCCACTAACGGAGTCATGGTCAGCTAAATTTAACATGGTTGTTCCATTTGTCCTCCTGCAATCAATATAAAATATGTTGTTTTCATACAAGTTTCATAGTCAAATAGTTAGTTGGATCAAATCAGGTTTCTGCCCAACAATCATAATCATTAATTACAATCATCAAATTCGAAATTTGGAATTGCCATAAATGGAAAAAAATTTCCAATTCAAATTTACTAAAAATGGAATGAATTTCCAGTAGATAAGAATTATTTTATTATTATTATTATTATTTTTATTTTTTTGGGACATCACATCCTTTCCCCCTTCAGTAAAACACTGTCCTTAGTGTTCATTCCTTTCTTGGAATAGGATTGGATGATATTTCCGCAAATCTCCCTCCAACTCCCAAGTGGCCTCCTCGGGACTAAAGTGCTTCCATTGCACCTTTACTTGAGTGATGGCTCTGTTCTGAAGTTCTATTTCTCTCCAGTCCAGAATGCGCAGGGATTCCACCTGGAACTTGCCTTCGGGTTCCACCTGCACCAAGTTCCAATCAATCATATGAGTAGGGTCATGAATATACTTTTTCAACAAGGAAATATGAAAAACATTATGAATTTTCAGATTAGCCAGGACTGCAAGTTGGTATGCTATGGGTCCAATTCGAACTAGTATATCAAAGGCCCCACAAAACCTGGGTGCCAACTTGGCACAGTTTCCTAACTTCAATGAACTTCTTCAAGCTTTGACTTTTAAATAAACATGGTCTCCCACTTGGAATTCCAAGTGTCTTCTTTTCTGATATGCATAGATTTTCTGTCTATCCTGTGCTTCTTCCAAATTCTATTGTACCTTCCTTACCGTGTTTTCCATTTCTTGGAGCATCTCTGGTCCCACCATGAGTCTATCAGCTGGGTTATCCCAGCTAATTGGAGTCGTACATTTTCTGTCGTACAGTATTTTGAAAGGGCTCAATTTAGCCAAAGTCTGGTATCCATTGTTATATGCAAATTCTACCAAGTGTAGATAGTCTTCCCACTTGTTTGGTTTTGTTCTTACGTACATGCGGAGCATATCCTCCATGATTTGGTTTGTCCTTTCGGTTTGTCCATCCATTTGCGGGTGATAACTCATACTGAAATTCAAGTTAGTATTTAGCCCTGCAAACAATTCCTTCCAAAAGGCAGATGTGAATTTTACATCTCTATCTGAAATCATCAATTTAGGAATACCATGCAGTCTAAAATATTATTTCATGAATATTTCAGCAATGTTTATAGCTTTAAAAGTAGACTTTACAAGAATAAAGTGTGCAGACTTATTGAGTTTATCGATTACCACCATAATAGAATCGTTTTGTTTCTGAGTTTTAGGCAAACCTGTTATAAAATACAGATATATGATCTCCCATTTCCATTCTAGTACGGGTAATGGTTGTAATAGGCTGACTGGATGTTGATGTTCGGCCTTAACCTGCTGACAATCTTGGCACCTAGCCAAGTATTCTGCTATTTCTCCCTTCATATTAGGCCAATGAAATAGTTTCCTAAGTGTTGTTATCGTCTTTTGGTAACCCGGGTGGCCAGAATATGGTTTCTTATGCACTTCGTCTAAGATTGTTAATTTTAACTCTATTGAATCTGGTATGTAAAGTCTATTTTTAAATCATAGCAGTCCCTTCTCGTCGATACTTAGATCTAGTTTCTCGGAGTTCGCGGTATTGTTCGGTACTTCTATCATTATTTTCGTATAGTTTTCGTCATCAATGTCTTTCGTTCTTATTCTTCCTTCCAGATCCCTTTCTGCCCGGCTAACATTCATCTCAAATAACCCATGGACTCTTCTACTTAAAGCATCTACTACTTTATTTTCCTTGCCCTTGATATGTCTGACCTCGAAGTCGAATTCAGTCAGGAAGGCTAACCACCTTGCTTGTCTTGCATTAAGATCTAGTTGGTTAAACAAATATTTCACCCCGCTATTGTCCCTTAATAATAGGAATCTTCTGCCCATTATGTAGTGTTGCCACATCTTTAAGGTGTGTATTACCACTGCTAATTCTAAGTCATGAGTGACATAATTTCGCTCATGTTCCTTCAATTTTCAGGACTCATAACAAATAACGTGTCCTTCCTGGGTTAGGACACCACCTAGTCCTTCTTTACTCGCATCAACACATATGGTGAAGTCTTTATCTGGATTTGCTACTTTCAATATGGGTGTTGTTGTCAATAACTCTTTTAGTTTTCTAAAGCTGTCATTACATTTCTCCGACCAGTTAAATCTGGTCCCTTTCTTTTGTAATGATGTGATAGGGTAGGCTATCTTTTAGAACCCTTCTATAAACCTGCGGTAATATCTGATGATTCCCATGAACGATCGTATATCCGCTACATCTTTAGGCACCGACCATTCCCTAATGGCTTTCGTCTTTTCCGGGTCTACGACAATGCCTTCTACTGAAATTACAAGTCCAAGATATTGTATTTCTCTCTAATAGAAGTCACACATGTCAAAATTGGCATACAGGTTATGCTTCCTTAACGTTTGCAACACTATTCTTAAGTGTTCCTCATGTTCCTCCTCCGTCTTTGAATAAACTAGGATATCGTCGATGAATACTACCATGAACTTGTCCAAGTATTCACTGAAAATACTGTTCATTAGGCACATAAACATGGTTGGGGTGTTAGTGAGTCCGAAAGGTATGACTACAAACTTTTAGTGTCCATATATTGTCTGAAATGTTGTTTTGTTTATGTCCTCATCTTTTATCTGAACTTGATGATAACCGGATCATAAATCCATTTTTAAAAAGATCTTGGCACCCCCTACTTGATTGAACAAATCATTTATCCTGGGTAAGGGGTATTTATTCTTAATAGTCATTTTATTCATTTGTCTATAATCGATACACAATCTTAGAGTACCGTCCTTCTTTTTCACAAAGAGGACTGGTTCTCCCCACGGTGAGACACAGTCTGATGTACTCTTTGTCCAATAATTCCTGTAATTGTATTTTTAGTTATGTCAGTTCTGGTAGACTCATCTGGTAAGGCACCTTTGATATAGGGGCAAAACTGGGTAACAGGTCTATGGAGAAGTCTATTTCCCTTCTAGGGGGTAATTCTAGTATCTCATCCACAAACATGTCTCTGAACTCACGTAGGACAACAAAGTCTTCTAATTTTGGCTTATCATATTTTCCTAGCAGATTCGTTACTTGGATGGCATAAACTTAACATCCCTTCCTCATACATTTCTTGAGTTGCATTGCTGAAACTTGTCTGACTGATACCGGTTTTGGTATACCTTGGGCTGTTCTAATAGTGCCAAAATCTTCCTTATAACTGAGTGTCTTTGTATAGCAATCTAGTACTGCTTTGTGTTGTTCCAACCAATCCATCCCGATAATCATATTGTAAGATCCTAGTGGTAGGATGTTCAGATGAGTCTTTATATTTTGACCGTCTAAGCTAAACTCAAAATCTAGAACAAACTCAACTACCTTTCTTTTAGTACCAGTCGCTAATTGTACAAGCCAAGATTTTGCATGCTTTAGTTTCTTTAGTTTGTTTGCCTCTGCCACATTAGGTGTAATATAACTTAACGTAGCTCCAGGGTCAATTAAAACAGAGATTTGAGTGTCATTGATTTTACCTTCAATTTCCACCACCGAGGACTGGTGGTCAGCTTGTCGACCATCTATGGCTGCATTTATCCGATGTAGGCTTCTGCCCACATCTCCCACTGTCGAGGCTTCTTGCATATTATGAACAACAGTTCTATTTTGTGAACTCAAATGTGGACAGTTCCTCCTTAGATGAGGTTCTCCGCATTCCCAACACTTTAATGGCTCGCGGGGGTTGTCTCCAAACTTCTTCATCCCCAGGTTTACTGGTTTACCACTACCTTGCGTATTTGGATGGTTGGAGTGAAAATACTTTCTCGAAAAACCCTTTGTTGTATTCTGATAAGGAGTTGGTTGGTACCCCTTCTTCTGCTGGTTCACTCGCTCTTGTTTCTTATCCTTCCATGTTTTGGGAAAATCTACCCACTGTTTATACTGATTGTAGCACATTCATGCCTTCCTGAATACTTCGCTCAAAGATTTGGGGTTGTCAAACTCAATTCTGTCCTTGTAGGACTGTGGTAGACAGCTTAGAAATCGTTGAATTTTCACTTTATCCTCATGGATGTATGGTATGAACCTTAACAGCTCCAAAAATTTATTTATAAGGTCGTCCATTGTCATCTGTCCAAGTCGTAACTCGTATAACGATTTTGTCTTCCTTTCATAGTAACTTTCCAAGAGGTATTGTTTTTTGAAATACTTTTTAAAGTTATACCATTCCAACTATTTTTCCTTTAGGCCCTTGGCCAATTTCAGGTCCTACCACCAAATGCTGGCCTTCCCTTTCAGATTGTAGATGGCCATTCTGCCTTCATGTTGCTGGAATAGTTGTAGATCTGGAAGTATTTTTTGATGTCCAACAACCATGCTTAAGCTTCCTATCCCGTCTTGGATTCTCCATCAAAGGTAGCTGGTTTAATCTTTTTAAATTCTCCTTCGAGGTGGTCTACTTGTTTTCTTTTTCTGTCAGATTTAGTTTTCTCTTCAATTGAGGGTGTTCCTTCTGACGAACTGTCTCCTTTTTTTGTTTTCGGCCCTGAGTTATTGGAGGCCCTTTTGCTGACTTCTTCCTCATGGTTATCGTCCTTTAGGATTTTCTTGGTAACTATATTGCGTAGTAGGACTTCATTTATCTCTTGTTGTTCCTGTTGTGCTTTTTTCAATTTTTCATTGTCCGCTTTGAAAATCTGTAATTCAACAATAAGGTTCCTCATTGTTTCTAATACTTTTGTGGCTGAACTTCCGTTACTATTCTATATTGGATCTCTAGGGGGTCCTTGCTGCGGGTTTTCTCCCATTTTGACTTCTGCGTCCTCCTGAGCTGCCATATTGCACACAAAACAGAAACAACTTTCTGTTTGTAACCATACGAACTTTATTAGTTTTACATAAATCAGAATATATATATACTCAGCAGCTATTGTGTCCCTCTTCAAGTCCAGTGTTGTGACTAATACCATAAGTAATGAACCTCAAAATGCTTAAAAAAAATAAAAAAAATTGGGCACATGTACAACAGTCTTATTGCCCTTTACTCCTCTTATCCTAAATTAACATAAAGTCGTCGCTTCCTGTTTCAGTAATGAGTTACATATGATCATAATTTATTAGCTAGGGATTTCATATTTCATTTCAACTTATTGTTATCTACTGTTTTGTTTTCCCAAAACCACCTTATGTTAAGGAGATGTAACTTCTTTGAGTCTCTTTCATACTAATGCAAAGGTTAAAAAAAAGCAAGGCCTTATGATGCCAATTCCAATATCTATATGGATCTATAAGGTGGTTAACATTATTCAGAACCAAAAGTTTAATTGGGTTTAAACAAAATCGAACATTAAACTTGCACCTTGGAAATAAATTGCCCAGAGGTTAACTTGTGAAGGTTATGGTTATAATCGTGTTAACACATCTAATCGTTAGGTAATGACAAGGGATATCCACCTCGGGTGGTTAATGCAAAGGTAGTTGGGTTTAACATAAGCGGTGTAGCAAGTCATCCATCCGGTTACCTCACCATTAATACTCTGAACCACCGATATAGGCTGGAACCCTCATGCCTTAAAGGCCTGTCTGCAACATTTAAAGTGCTTGGGATATGTCTGTTCGATCAGAGCTCGACTGGCATGCCCTAATGATATGTCGAAAGATACCCTGTATTCACATGGCCCAGGTATGAAGACCCCATCCCCTTTACTCCTTGTGAAAGGTTACTCCTGTAGTTTGACTTTCATTCTGGTTTTGGTTTCGTGCGGTAGGAAGCACCGTCTCAGTCCATTTTCATTTGCATTCCAGTTTTGGTTTAGTAAAGGAGGAGAGAACGCCTCAGAGCATTCTTTGTTTGGCTTTAGCTTCGAGGTTACAAGTTTAGGATTCAGCCCCTGTACCGGATGAGTGAATATCTTCCGTGGAACTTATCGACAACAGCTCTGCGTGGGGTAAGTTTACCCTTGACTAATTTTTTTTTATCTTGTTAGGTAGGACTCTGCATGCTCTTGATCTTGGTCTGTCTTTCAGTAGTATTCTTTGAGGTTAATGTGAAAGGGTAGGTGATACCCTGGCCAGGGTTAGTTCTTTACAGTTTAACCCCTCCTCTGTACTAGTCTTTCCATCGGTCGAGCTATTCTCCTTCCTTGGAGGAACTTACTACGATGTCTGTTAAAAGAGAGCATTCAAAATATGCTATATTTTCTTGTTTTCACTTTCGTTGAAGGGTTGGCTCCCAATATTTTTGTCTTTGATGACCGAGTGTCAAGTCCGGGTCTTCCCTTACTCGGGTGTGTAACAGAACTGTCAGCCTACTGTTGAACTTGAGAGGGTTTCTGTGTTAACTTCACTAGTGCCATTATAATGATTTGTAGAGTTGTTTAATCCTTCCTGTTCACATTTGGAATGTCATATTAATTATATGTTTAATATTATTTTATGGTCATTATACGCAAATTCTTTTTCTGTAGTGTTTTGATTAAGACTTGTATCCATCGCTAATGATGGGTCCCTTAATGTGTGAGGGTACCCATCAGGATGACACAAACTCCACCTCCCTTTTCGGTCTGGGAGGCACACGGAATAGCGTGATGGTAGTTGGCAAGAGCACCTTTTCAGTTAAGTATTCACCAGCCCACCTCCTAAATTCCTTTTTGTGATTAAATCATCATTATTTTCCTATTGGATACATCATAATGCTCCACATTGTTTTGTGTAGGTGAGGTCACGCCGAAGTATGGGGATGCCCTCTTGACTCCTTCAAGAGGTATTCGGGTTCCAACACAGTTCCCTTCCGTCTATTATGAGTTTATATGCAACGATGATCAAGGCTCTACCTCATCCCTAATGTTTGAAGATATTTGTTCCAAGTTCTATATTCGGTTGATATGGGGTAAGCCCTGATTTTTGTATATAAACATTCTGGTATGAAGAAAATTTACGCCAAGCTCACACCTGGTTGGACTTGTGATATATAGATAGTGATTCTATTTAACATTTTTATATTTATGCCTTGAGTATTATTTCTTGTGTGAAAGGATTTCATTTTGTCACTTTTCAAATGTTTTCCCTCTGTATTTCCGAAAATGATTTGTTATTACAGATTTGAAATCTCTAGTTATGTTCCAGAAATTGAATCTCATTATTGAGTACACGGTCTCTTCTCAAACAAATTCGACTAAGTAATGGAGTACTACCAAAAAACTAGTATAAAAACATATGTGCATGAGGGTTTTGTTGGCAAATGTTTTACAGGAAGCATAAGCTTGTCATTGATGGAAAGTACAGCAGTAATGATGGCTTGAGTACAACACCGATGATCAATAGGAAAATAGAAGATAAGGCCAGGAAGATCGAATGATCGAAAGAAATGCTAGCAAGTACAACAGTGAAGATGGCAGGATCAGATTGTGCATCGATGGAAAAACAAGGACAACGTAGGCTCAGGAGGAATTAGCACAGAGTCGAAATTCTTCCAAGTAAAAGGGATGTGTAAGCTTGGAGGAGAAGCGTCACTTATCATTGGATCCCATCCTAAATTCCTTACAGCATGAGGGCTGTCAGATATGAATAAAATCAAGAAGAGCACACGCGGAAGAGGAGGATAGATCTGAGCGTGGGATACGACCACCGTTGGATCGGGGAAAACCTGCACGGCGTTTAAAGTGCAAGGAGAAAATGGGCTCACAAAATCTCGAAAGCAGGAGGACTGTCCATCCCAAGGGGTTATGTGGACCGTTGATCCGACTCCCTGTCGGGGTTTTGAGGATCGCGAGTTGAAGTTGTCAAAGAACATTGACAACAAGAATGCCGATTTCGCGATATTCGATATCGCGATGCAATCGCAGCCATTGAACCGAGAATGAGATCTGGACCGTTTATTTTCTTCATCAGGCATCGGGGTTCGGGACTTTGAAATGAAAAAGTCACTTGACATCAGGAATGCCGATTTCACGATATGTGAAATCACGATGTAATTTGAGCCGTCAGATTAAGGTTGAATCTGAACCATTGATTCCAGTCAATGAAGAGGCATCGGGGATCGAAACTTTCAAGTGACAAAAACACTTGACATCAAGAATGTTGATTTCGCGATATGCAATATGGCGATTCAATCACAGCTGTTAAATCAAGTTCATATCTGGACCATTGGTTCAACTCCATCTCAAAGTTTCTCCTATCGTGACTTGGAGTGACGAAAATCTCCATCTTAGGATCAGCGAGATGCGAGATCATGAAATGATCCTGACAGTCAATACATCAAAAGATGTGGACCGTTGATCTAAGAGTCTCGCCTATCATGACTTGGAGTGACGAAAATCTCCATCTTAGGATCAGTGAGATGCGAGATCACGAAATGATCATGACCATCAATACATCAAAAGATGTGGACCGTTGATCTAAGAGTCTCACCTATCGCGACTTGGAGTGACGAAAATCTCCATCTTAGGATCAACGAGATGCGAGATCACGAAATGATCATGACCGTCAATACATAAAAAGATGTGGACCGTTGATCTAAGAGTCTCGCCTATCGTGACTTGGAGTGACGAAAATATCCATCTTAGGATCAGCGAGATGCGAGATCACGAAATGATCCTGGCCGTCAATACATCAAAAGATGTGGACCATTGATCTAAGAGTCTCGCCTATCGCGACTTGGAGTGACGAAAATATCCAATGAAGGAACAACGAGATGCGATATCCCGATGAGATCAAGACTGTTGATTCATCAAGATCATGAACCATCGATCAAGGTCGATGAAGATCAAGAGTTCGACTATCTCAGAGAAGACGAAGAGTCTTAAACTGCTAGAAAGACTAAGGAATCTCAGTATAACATATAGTGATGCTGGACACGCGGGGTGAACCACCAGATAAGTTGAAGAATCACGATGATGATCAGACAGAGCACTCGAAAGGTGGAGGATAACGATGCGAAGTTAGCATGCAGAGGCATTGTGAACACTACATGCACAAGGTGCACATAAGCTATAAATACACGGTACAGAGAAGAGATGGAGGGGTTGTTTTTGTTGTTGTTTGAGTGGTGGTGTTTGTTGATGTGGAAAGTGATTCATGCATGAAGAAGGAAGATTGTGCAACAACTGGATTGATCTGAAGAGGAACTATGCAGTGAATGGACATGGTGCACAGAGGATAAATCACAGAAGAACAGACAGTGTAAGTGAGATGGGCAGAAAGGCGGTGTGGCAGAAAGAGCAATGAGATGTAGCAGAACATTGATAAGTCGGGTAAGCCATTGTTGAACATTATATCACTGTATTAAGTTTCAGATTCAAAGATTTATATTTCAGGGTGGTTGGGAGGTGCTAGGGAGGACTGTTGTCCTCATAGGTTCAAGTGGGTGCTTGAACACAGGGAGTTGGTGCTTCCTTCTAGTTGGTGCTAGAGAAACCAGGGAGTCGATGCTTCCTTCTAGTTGGTGATAGAGAAAACAGAGAGTTGGTGCTCTTAGCAAGTTGCAGCTTGCTAAACAAAGGTTGTAGCCTCATTATGAGTTGGTGCTCATATGTATGATAATGTAAAGAATGTAATTATTACTTATCATATAAAGAAAAATATTTTTTTACCCTGTATGGGTTTCCTTGGAAAATATTTGTCTCTGTGTTTCTCATATATGTGACTGATGTTGAATGGGCCTGTGTTTATTTCTCTGCATTATTGTGATCATCATTCAGTATTTCTGCAAAGAGTTTTAAAAGAAGCACAATTGTTTAAGCTCAGTGACAACTGATTCACCCCCCCCCTCTCAGTTGTCTAACAATTGGTATAAGAGTTGGCCCCTTTTATCTAAGGGTAGATCCTAGAGCTTAAACATGTCAAGCCATGAAGGAAATTCAACCAATAAGGCCCCTCTGTTCAATGGAACAAACTTTGCCTTCTGGAAAGTTAGAATGAGAACCTACATAATGGCTTTAGGTGCAGATGTCTGGGATGTGGTAGAGACTAGTTATGTAAAGCTAGTTGTGCTAGCTAGTAAGGATGACAAACTAGAATTTAGCTTCAAATGCTAAGTCTATGAATGATATCTTGAGTGGGCTTGCAGAAGAAAAATTCGTAAAAGTTTTGCATCTAGGAACTGCCAAAGAAATGTGGGACAAACTCATTAACAGTTATGAAGGTAATGAGAAGGTAAAGGATGCAAAGCTTCAAACCTACAGAATACAGTTTGAACAGCTGAAGATGAAGGAAGATGAAACTATTGGAAAA
>ML805495.1:93695-110332 GCA_009831015.1 Picea engelmannii
CTTAACGGACTTACGCCTTGGTGCAAGCTTCCATGCAGTAATTGTGGATTTACCCTCCAAGGAGCCCGAGTGAGTTTGACCAATGTCTGCTCCAGGTACAGTGAGACTTCCCGTCACCGTCACCTTGTGTAAGACCCTAAAGACTATGGCCACTAAGGTTCCCAATTCACAGTCAGCCCCTGGGCAGGAACAATCGACAGTCAGATCCGAACGTTCGGGCAGGGTATCAAGCCCAAAATCAACTAAAAGGATTCCACGCAGTAATTGTGGATTTACCCCAAAGTGATCCCCATAATACGATCTGACCACCACAATCAGTTAAACCACGGAGGGTTAGTCCCCGTAGCTTACCCGAATGCGACCTCGTGTGTAACCCCTGTGTGAGAGGGGGATCCCAGGCAGACTTATATGATAACTGGATTTACTCTCCCTAACTCAGGATGCTACTGTTTGTTTTGGAAACTTTGGAGAGTTATGCTCACAGCCCTAATCCAAAGTACTAAGCCTAGTCTACTGTTGGTGGAGGATCCTAGAAAAGAAAAATTTCTAGATAAATTTTAATTAGCATTGATTTTATGGTTGTTCTTTACACAAAGGGGTGCATGGAAGTGAAACGAATGGAATTATGACTCAGACCCAAAGAATGGATCGAACATGATAAGCAGTCATTTCTTTTCGATGAACATCTAGCTAAGGGAGAGAGAGAGTTCTTTTCACTAATCAATCACAAATAAGGAATTCCCTCAAACGATTCTTTTCTCAATCAAATCCTGATGTAATGCAAAAAAAATTAAATGCCTTCTAATATGCACAATCAATCATAAAGATGTCTTTTATTGTTTGTGTATGAGTGATGATCAATACAACACAATGCTCGTCTTGTTAATTATCTTTCTTATATGAATGCAAACCAAACTAGCACAAGCAAAAGTCACACAAACAATACACCCTTTGCAGCAATCAAAACGAAAAGTGAAAGAAAAGAACGATCAAAGAAATGAAAAACAACTCCACACCCAAAAGAAAAAGTTGAAGAACAATGACCTTGACTGAAATTGAGATGAATAGGTCTGTAGGCCTTTGATGACCTTCACTAGGGTTTTTACTCAGTTGATGAGAAGAGAAGAACAATGCATGGGTTTCAAACTTCACTCAACAGGAAAAACTCAATAAAAATAGTGAAGAAGGCTACAAGATCCAAATAGTAAGATTCTTATTCTTCAATCAAAAGATAGATGTCAAGGCTGAAAGGGAAGAAAAATTGACTCACAAGGTCACTCAGCAAAAGGGACACAGAGGCAAACCTTGAAAAAGGCAGTTTTGGAGGGTTTTTGGGCCAAAAAGAGGCTGGCACTCTGTTGCCAAAGGCAAGGAGCATTATAACGCTCTATGCAAAGGTATGGGGGAGCGCTGGAACTCTGTTAACACTAAGACAGGGCCGCCAGGGTCTAAAACTCCAAAAAATGTCAACAAATTCCAAAAATTGAAAACCAAATTCGACAATAATGCTGAGTGTGATGAGGTAAGGAGCCAATCAGCTCATGAAACTAATCAAAAGAGGAGTGAACCAGGTCTAAAACTATCAAGGGATATAACAAGGTCAATGAGGAGAAAAATCCAAACAAGAAGTTTCGATTTGAGGCTATCTCCCCAGTGGAGTCACCAGTTTCTGTTGTAGGAAAATCTCCCTGCGGACAGGTAGATCGCCTCTAAGAGCTTGACCCTAACTCTAGACAGAAAATGATTAACATGGGCACTGACTTCCTTTCAAATATATCTAAACTAACACATGAGAAGGAAGGATGACATAAGTACCTTTTATCGACGTTTGTCCCTGCACGCTCCGAGTTGCACTCCAATCCTTTGCTCCTCGCCGAGTTCTGTGGACAAAACAAGATACGACCACTTCCTACTCTATTGATATTAGCTTGAAAACAGATCTACCAATTAATGATAATTTCATGTGACATTAGACACAAACTAGAAAGAAACAGGCCAAGCGTGTCATATTGATGAGAATAACAACAACATTACTTACAATCGTAGATGCGAATGCGACAGCTTCGTCAAGTCCTCTTCGTCTAACCCTTGCTTGAAAGATCCACAACCTGGATAACAACAGCTTCACTGATCACTCTCCTTTGGCTGACCGTGAGCTTCCTCCAAGATCATAAGTTTCATATCTTCAATTCTTCCCCCTTTCCACCATCATAGAGTCTGTTTATATAGGTTAAGAAGAGTTTAACCTCTTGAGTTATCTTTAGAACAAGTTGGGAACCTTCTCCTTAGATCAGGGATCTCTTGACGAAACCAAGAATTCAAGCACAACTACCTCCTAATCTCGAAAGATCCTCCCCTTATTCTCCCCAACGGGCCAGCTACTTCCTCAGATTAGGCAGTGCTCCCTTAGAAGGGGCATCAGAGCACTATAACGCTCCCTGGTAAGCCATGGAGGGGCGCCAACACTCTCAAGATGAGCAGCGCTCCTTCAGAGGGGGCAGGGGAGTGTTATAACGCTCCTTGAAGCATTATAGGGGAGCGCCATCACTCCTAGAGTTGATTTAGAGGACTGTTCCCCCTCAGAACCTCTGTTTCAGGGCTCTTTTCAAGTGTCAAGGGTTATTTGTCTTCAGTAAACCAGTTCTCCTCCTTCAAATCAAGCATATGAGATGTTATAAGTGTCTCCTTAGCATCGTTCGTCATGGCAGTATGTATGAACATCATTTGCGACACTTGTGACCAACTTGTGACACTTGCGAAAGTTGTAAGGAAGATGCGACACTTATGACAATTGAGAGGGACATCCGACACTCCAGCTGAGTAATTTTGACGCATAACAAGCATGTCTCTTCTTTGACATTGATGTCAAAGGGGGAGAAAAGAATTCGGGTGCCTTAGTTGCCATCAATGCCAAAGGGGGAGATTGTTGGCAAATGTTTTACAACAAGCATAAGCTTTTCATTGATGGCAAGTACAGCAGTAATGATGGCTTGAGTACAACACCAATGATCAACAGGTATATAGAAGATAAGGCCAGGAAGATCAAATGATCGAAGGAAATGCTGGCAAGTACAACAGTGAAGATGGCAGGATCAGAGTGTGCATCGATGGACAAACATGAACAACGTCGGCTCAGGAGGAATTAGTGCAGAGTCGAAATTATTCCAAGTAAAAGGGATGTGTAATATTGGAGAAGAAGCGTCGCTGATCGTTGGATCCCATCCTAAATTCCTGAAAGCATGAGGGCCGTCAGATATGAATAAAATCAAGAAGAGTGCGCACGGAAGAGGAGGATAGATCTCAGGCGTTATATCTGAGTGCAGGATCCGACCACCGTTGGATCAGGGAAAATATGCACGATGTTTAAAGTGTAAGGAGAAAATGGGCTCACAAAATCCCGAAAGCAGGAGGACCGTCCATCCCAAGGGGTTATGTGGACCATTGATCCGACTCCCTATCGGGGTTTCGAGGATCGTGAGTTGAAGTTTTCAAATAACATTGACAACAAGAATGTCGATTTCGCGATATGCGCTATCGCGATGCAATCGTATCCATTGAACCGAGAATGAGATTTGGACCATTAATTTTCTTCATGAGGCATCGGGGATCAGGAATTTGAAATGACAAAGTCACTTGAAATTAGGAATGTCGATTTCGCGATATTTGAAATCGCGATGTAATCTGAGCTGTCAGATTAAGGTTGAATCTGAATCGTTGATTCCAGTCAATGAAGAGGCATCGGGGATCTGAACTTTGAAGTGACAAAAACACTTGACATTAGGAATGTCGATTTTGCGATATGCGATATGGCGATTCAATCACAGCCGTTAAATCAAGTTCATATATGGACCGTTGGTTCAACTCCATCTCGGAGTTTCTCCTATCGCGACTTGGAGTGATGAAAATATCCATCTTAGGATCAGCGAGATGCGAGATCACGAAATGATCCTGACCATCAATACATCAAAATATGTGGACCGTTGATCTAAGAGTCTCGCCTATCGTGACTTGGAGTGACGAAAATCTCCATCTTAGGATCAACGAGATGAGAGATCATGAAATGATCCTGACCGTCAATACATCAAAAGATGTGGACCATTGATCTAAGAGTCTCGCCTATCGCAACTTGGAGTGACGAAAATATCCATCTTAGGATCAGCGAGATGCGAGATCACGAAATGATCCTGACCATCAATACATCAAAATATGTGGACCATTGATCTAAGAGTCTCGCCTATTGCGACTTGGAGTGACAAAAATATCCAACGAAGGATCAACAAGATGCGAGATCCCGATGAGATCAGGACCGTTGATTCATCAAGATCATGAACCGTCAATCAGGGTCGATGAAGATCAAGAGTTTGATTGTCTCAGAGAATACGAAGAGCCTTAAACTTCCAGAAAGACGAAGGAATCTCAGTATAACATACAGTGATGTTGGACACGCGAGGTGAACCACCAGAGAAGATGAAGAATCATGATGATGATCAGACAGAGCACTCGAGAGGTGGAGGATAACGGTGCAGAGTTAGCATGTAGAGGCATTGCGAACACTGCATGCACAAGGTGCACAGAAGCTATAAATACACAGTACAGAGAAGACATGGAGGGGTTGTTGTTGTTGTTGTTGTTCAAGTGGTGATGTTTTTTTATGTGGAAAGTGATTCATGCATGAAGAAGGAAGATTGTGTAGCAGTTGGATTGATCTGAAGAGGAACTGTGCAGTGAATGGACATGGCACACAGAGGATAAATCGCAGAAGAACAAATAACGCAAGTGAGATGGGCAGAAAGGCAGTGTGGCAGAAAGAGAAACGAGATGCAACAGAACAATGATATGTCGGGTAAGCCATTGTTGAACATTATATCACTATAGTAAGTTTCAGATTCAAAGATTTATATTTCAGGGTGTTTGGGAGGTGCTAGGGAGGACTACTGTCCTCAGAGGTTCAAGTGGGTTCTTGAACACAGGGAGTTGGTGCTAGAGAAACCAGGGAGTCGGTGCTTCCTTCTAGTTGGTGCTAGAGAAAACAGAGAGTTGGTGCTCTCAGCAAGCTACAACTTGCTAAATAGAGGCTTTAGCCTCAT
The DNA here is from genome assembly GCA_009831015.1 of Picea engelmannii. NCBI lineage: Eukaryota > Viridiplantae > Streptophyta > Pinopsida > Pinales > Pinaceae > Picea > Picea engelmannii. The sequence goes on from ML805495.1 coordinate 98,783, forward strand.
TATGAGTTGGTGCTCATATGTATGATAATGTAAATAATGTAATTATTACTTATCATATAAAGAATGTAATTATTACTTATCATATAAAGAAAAAGAGGTTTTTACCCTGTATGGGTTTCCTTGGAAATTATCTGTCTCTGTGTTTCTCATATATGTGACTGATGCTGAATGGGCCTGTGTTTATTTCTCTGTATTATTGTGGTCATCATTTAGTGTTTCTGCAAAGAGTTTTAAAATAATCACAATTGTTTAAGCTCAGTAAGAACTGATTCACCCCCCCTCTCATTTGTCTAACAAGTTTTTCTTCCACCGAGCTTGGGTGATGACTTTCAGATTTCGTTTAAGCTTTGTACACTTGTATTCTTGTTATAGCACTAGTTTTTGGTAGTAGTTGAACCTGAGTCTTATTCCACCCTTTTACAATTTTGATTTAAGATTCGGTTGTAAGCAATGTTTTTGTGTAGCTTATGTCTGTGGGACTCCGTCCAGATTTTTTTTTTGGGTTTCTTATATATAAATCGACAGGGAAAAATGTTTATTATTTGAGGTTAAAAGGGATCAGAACTTCCAGAAAAAAATTCGGGTTTATTTTCCTTACGACAGAGGTTGTACTGTAGATGCGCCTTTGAACCATAGAGTCATTACTAAAGTACCCACACTACCATGCTGATGTACATATGTTCAATTTTTTGCAATGGGGTTTAAATAAGTTTTCTAAATTATATTCCTCTGTGAATGTTTATATGTATATCTGTCTAGTCTTTTTTTGGATACCTTAATAAATCAATCCATTCCAGCGTCATATTATATCATCTAGAATGCTCATTATATATATACCTGTATGTTCATGATATATTTACACAGTTCGATATACATATCGCTTAATACCTCCATGTTAAGGAGTATATTTACCTTTGAAAACTAGATTGGTATTCTGATTAGAGGAGGCTCATTGTATACTATAAATAACTATAGGAAATGAAATCTGACACAGTTATTGGTGCGCATGGCTTCAAGTATTCATGCAAAAAAATTTATTTTTCCATTTACTTAACAAAACTAAGAAGCTAATTTTAGTCTGTAATCTATTATGGAATCAGTAACTACTACAGAATTCGTTTTTTTGTTATTTGGGACATTCCTATATCTTAGTAACTACTGAGCATCATATCTAAATAATGAGTCCATTTCCAGCGAACGATTATGAAATAAAATAGTAGATCTTTCCATCACAACCATCAACTAGAATTTATACATAGAAGTAAACAGATTGCACACATCACATTTGACTAGGATAAGGTAGAGTTACATATTTGAGTGAAATTGTGGGAAGACAAAGGGAACAACCATGTTCCTCCCAACCGTAGAATAGGGTAGTCAATCTACTTTCCCAATTCACCCCCTAGACTGACCATGAGTCCATGAGGGTGAATTGGAATTTCCTCTCCAGCAATGTCCTTCAATTCCAGCAGTATCTCTCTTTCCTCACACTCACATAGTAGTGCTCATAACAACAAGAAAACAGAGAATAAAATTCATTGTCTTCCTTCCCAGCATACTTGGCAACGTCCTGCCTCATCACATATGCTATTTATTAATTTTCCTAGGACGTTTTTTTCCCTCCCATGGGTAATTTTTGCAGCTTTCTAAATACCTAATTTTCAGGGGCTGCCAATGGCCAAATCACTGATTTTCCACTTGTAACAATCAGCCCAGAGTTAATTCCAATGTGTTCCCCACTCATGGAGTCATTGTCAGCTAAATTTAACATGGTTGTTCCATTTGTCCTCCTGCAATCAATATAAAATATTATGTTTCCATACAAGTGTCATAGTCAAATAGTTAGTTGGGTCAAATCAGGTTTTTGCCCAACAGTCATAATCATTAATTACAATCATCAAATTCGAAATTCAGAATTTCCATAAATGGCAAAAAAATTCCAATTCGAATTTACTAAAAACAGAATGAATTTCCAGTAGATAAGAATTATTTTATTATTATTATTATTATTATTATTATTATTATTTTGGGGGGGACATCACACATTATTTCTCTTTATACGACATCACAAATGACTTGGCCAAAATACGGTATGGTGTTCTCCATCTAGGTCAAGAACGTTGGCAATGGTGGCAATGGAGAAAAACTTCCCGTCAAGGGCATATTTCTTGGACCCAATTTGTGACTGAGATTTATGAATGCTTTGACACGAATACCAACCATTTGGGCCATTTAACAAAGTTGAAACAATCCGAAACTGTAGAAGACTTCATAGATGCCTTTGAGTGCCTGGCGTTTCGAATAGAGTGCATGACTTATGCTTTCTTTCGAGAGTGTTTTATCAGTGGCCTCAAGGAGGAGATTCAAGTCCATGTCCTCATGGCTCGACCCTCAAGTTGGGTGGAGGCTAATAAAAGAGGTAAAGAAGCACAACAGGTTGTATCCTCTCAAAACCAAAAACCCTCCTTTATCCCTCACCCTAAACTTGTCACTCCCACTACTCCCTCCACCCCATTAAAGATCCAAATATTGACTAGGGCTGAAATGGTTGAATGCCAACTCAAAGGCCTTTGTTATAATTGTGATGAAAAATATTTCCCGGGCCACAAGTGTAAGGAAAAAAATCTTTTTATGGCCATCTTTGAGGATATTTCGGAAGAGGATGTTGAAAATCTCCTTGTGTCTGAGTCACCTGAAATCACTGACATAACCCCTCCCTCAGACCCTCCGAAAGTAGAACCCATCATTTTCCTCAATGCTCTCACTAGATTTTCTGCTCCCCAAACCCTCAAGTTAATTGGTTACATCAAGCATCAGAAGGTCATCATTCTGGTTGATAGTGGAAGCACCCATAATTTTATTCATTGCCGCATTGCCCAAGAAACTCATTGCTACATCCATATTGTCAACAATTTCCAAATCATGATTGCCAATGGTGGTTCCATGAAATGTGGAGGGTACTGTGAAAATGTGCATCTCCAAATCGGTGACTACCACCTAAAATCTCATATGTTTTCTATTGACATGGGTGGTTGTGACATTGTGTTGGGTGCATACTGGCTAAGAACTTTGGGTCCCATTCTCATGGATTTTAAGGCATTAACCATGCAATTTGACCAGGAAGGCCACCAATATAAATTCCAAGGCCTCACTACTAGTTCACCTGAGGTCATTAGTTCCCATCGCATGGAAACGCTGCTCAAAAAAGGTCATCCTGGTGTCATTGCCCAACTCCATGCCATACAAGCAACATAGACACCCTCGGTGCCGCATGACCTCCAAGCCCTCCTTTCTAAACATCAAATGGTATTTTCCACTCCCCAAGGACTCCCTCCTTCCCACGGTGTTCATGATCATTCCATTCCCCTTGTACCCAGAATCCTTCCTCCCAATATCCGTCCATATCACCACCCCTTTTCACAAAAAAATGAAATTGAGAAAATGGTCCAGGCACTCCTTAATGTAGGCATTAGCCACCCTAGTACGAGCCCTTACTCTTCTCCTGTAGTCATGGTCTTGAAGAAATAAGGTTCTTGGAGAATGTGTCCTGACTTCCGTGCCCTCCACAAACTGACCATTAAAGACAAATTTCCCATTCCTGTCATTGATGACCTCCTGGATGAATTGAGTGGCACCCAATTCTTTACTAAACTTGATCTCCACTTGGGATATCACCAGATACGTATGAAAGAGAAAGACATTCCCAAGACAACCTTTCACACTCATGAGGGCCACTATGAGTTTTTGGTCATGCCCTTTGTCTTGTGTAATGCCCCCTCCACCTTCCAAAGCCTCATGAATCATGTCTTTCATCCCTTTCTCCATCATTTTGTCCTAGTTTTCCTTGATGATATCCTCATCTATAGAAAAACCCAGATAGACCATCTTACTCATGTGGATCAAGTTCTCCATCTCCTCTCTCAGGACCAACTTTTCATGAAACAATCTAAATGTGCTTTTGGTGCCTCAGAAGTGGAATACTTGGGTCATCTGGTTGGAAAGGATGGCGTCAGGGTGGATCCGAAAAATATTGAAGCTATGCAAGACTAGCCACACCCAAAGACTCTCAAAAGCTTGTGGGGATTTCTAGGCTTAATAGGGTATTTTCGCAAGTTTGTTAAGAACTACAGAAATATTGTAGCACCTCTCACTGCTCTCCTAAAAAATAACTCTTTCACTTGGACTCCAATCGCTGCTCAAGGTTTTCAAACCTTGAAGATGGCCATGTGCACCACTCCGGTTCTGGCCCTTCCTGATTTCAAAAAGACCTTTGTGTTGGAACGTGATGCCTCAGGGAAAGGAATCAACGTTGTCCTTATGCAAGAGGGTGGACCTTTGACCTTCACTAGCAAGCAACTATCTGAAAGGAATCTGGGAAAACCCATTAATCAAAAGGAAATGTTGGCTATTCTACATGTCATTGATCTGTGGCACCCTTGTCTCTTGGGGAAATGCTTCCAAATTAAGACCGACCATCAAAGCCTCAAGTACTTTATGGAACAACGCATTTCCTCCCCGAAGCAACAAAAATGGGTGACTAAGCTCTTTGGATATGATTATGAGATCATTTACAAGAAGGGCAAAGACAATGTAGTGGCGGATGCACTGTCCCGAAAATATGAAGAAGAAAAATCCCTTTTTTCTCTTTCCTTCATTGTACTTGATTGGCTCCAAGTTGTGCGTCAGGAATGGATTCAAGATCCCAAAAGTTTGCATCTGATCCATCAATTGTAGACCAAGGCTCTGGCTCCCCCAGGGTACTCTTGGATCTAGGATGAGCTTCGATACAAAGGTCGTTTGTATTTAAGTAAACAATCAAAGCTTAAATCCACGGTACTTTCTGAGCTTCATGCTACACCCATAGTGAGGCATTCAAGGTTCACCAAAACATATGAAAGGGTCAAACGTTATTTTTTTTGGGATGGTATGAAATAGGACATCCATAATTTTTTCATTGAATGTGAGGTGTGTCAACACAACAAGGGAGAAATAGTCAAATATCCAGGCACACTACAACTGCTTCTGATTCCACCTGCTATTTGGAATTATATCTCTATGGAATTTATTACCGGGTTACCCAAATCAGGGAATAAATCAGTCATAATGGTGGTTGTGGATCACTTGTCCAAGTATGCTCATTTCTGTGCTCTTCAACACCCATTTACTACATACAAGGTGGCTCAAATTTTCATGGACCTGGTCTTCAAGCTTCATGGCATGCCGCACTCTATTGTTTCTGATTGTGAACCAACTTTCACAAGAATTTTTTTGCAAGAACTATTTAAGCTACAGGGAACCCAATTGCATCTCATCACAACTTATCATCCCTAGACTGATGGTGAAATGGAAGTTGTCAACAAGTGTTTGGAAACATATCTAAGGTGTTTTGCCTCTGAAAAACAACATCAATGGGCTCAATGGTTACCCCCAGCTGAATGGTGGTACAACACTTCCTACCATACAACTACTCTCATGACTCCTTTTGAAGCGGTATATGGACAGAAGCCACCTTCATTTCTCTCATACTTATCGGGTATCTCAAAGGTCCAGGCGGTTGACCAAACGCTTACAGTTTGAGAGGATATTCTTTGTACCCTTAAAGATAACTTGGTCATGGCATAGAATCGCATGAAGCAACAAGCAGACCAAGTTCGCTCTGAATGACAATTTGCAGAAGGGGATCAGGTGTTTCTACGACTGCAACCATACAAGCAAAATTCCCTCAAGGCCGAGTATTTTCAAAAGCTAGTGCCAAAATTTTATGGTCCTTATACAGTTCTCAAGCATGTGGGACAAGTCGCATATCTGTTAGCTCTGCCCAGTTGGTCAAAGTTACATCCTGTTTTTCATGTTTCATGCTTAAAGAAGGTGATTGGAACTATGTGCCAAATTCAAACAAACCTTCTAGAGTTAGCTGAAGAAGGATCCATTTGGCTATAGCCATAAGCAGTTTTGGACCAACATGAGCATTGCCTGCATCAGAGAACCATCAAGGAAGTGCTAGTCCAGTGGAAAGATACGACTCCAGCAGATTCCACTTGGGAACCAGCTACCATTCTGTATCAGTTTCCACATCTCAAGCCTTGAGGACAAGCTTTTTTTTAAGGGGGCGGACATGTTAGGGTCCTAACCCGCACATAGGTAGATCAATATATTCCGATGTAGTAAAGGTCAATATTAATAAGGCCTTTTAATAAAATAGAATAAGGCAGATGTAAGAAGACCTAATAGAAGCTTCCGCTTCTAGAAGGATCTTCCTCTAGATGCTTCTCTTGATAGACATATTTAGTATAAATAAGGGTCGAGAGTATGAAAACCCTAGGTTTGATATTATTGTAATAGAGCGGTGCTCGACTGGAGGTTTCCCCCTCGAAGAGGTCCATGAACATTTCTTTCTGAATTGAAGTGTTATTTATGTTTTTGTTCTTATATCATTTATGTGTTATTGTGGAGATTATGCTGGTTGTATTACTGTTATTCTTCCATTTCTAGCATTTTATTTCTATTCTACATATTTATTATATATGGTATCTTGCAATGTAGGGTTTTTAATTTATGTTCTACTTTGATAGAGTATTATAATGAAGATGTAATTTAGTGCTATGGGGACATTCTATAAATTTGGCCAAGTATGGCTCTGTATGGCACACCTTGATGCCCATCTAAAGTTTTACATTGAAGATACCAATAACTCTAAGAATTTTTCTGTGATCTTCAACAGGTATCACCATCAGTTTCTCTTTTGTTTTTAACATTTTTTTTTCGCATATAGCCCAAAGTTCCTTATGCTAAGACAATTTAGCCAAAGTTTCATCCACTATCGTTTGTTTTGATATTAATGAATTTTGACGACAAATATGATGACCAAATACGATATGGATACTATGAGAAATACCAATTTTATGTGTGTTGACTCTTTCTTGTTGATATGATCTGCATAATAGCACCAACAGATTTTCCAGGATGCAAGGAATACGTTGTGCAATTGTAACAACCCAATTTGGAATGCAGATGAAGAGATATTGCTCTTAGAGGTATGACAAACTTTAAGGGAGTTGAAATGTATGGATTAGGAAATTGGGCAGAGGTTGCAGACCATGTTGGAAAAAAGAAAAAATCCTGATATGGGTGGTCAAGCCTAGGTTTCGGTTTTGAAATTGAGCTCTTATACCATTTGTAATGGCCTTCCTATTCCAGGGCCTCAATAATAAATAAATATTTATTTTATTGTTTCATACTGAAATAATTTGCAATTTAATTTATGGTTTTCTTTCATGGTTTTTATTTGTTTTTCCTTTATACCAGGAGTAAACTGGTAAACAACATAATAAAAAAAACAACATAATAAAATTCATACCTCAACATAATCACAACAACAAAATAATAAAATACATACCTCAACATAATCACAACAACCACATAATAAAATGCATACCTCGACCTACAGGTTGGTTGATTTAGTCCTTGGTTCTCTTGTTCTTGAGCTTGCCCAAACTTCCCAACTAAATATTAACCTCCCAGCCAACTAGGAACAACCTCTATGGATCCCTAGCTCCAGGAATCCTTGTAGTTTCCTGGCCCTTGAGCCCAAATCTCCTAGCAATAGAAATGCCCTGTGAGAGTTCCCAAAAACAATTGTTCTTCCAATTTCCTCCTTCTTCCCTCTCTCCTTCAAAATTTTTTCCTCCTTCTTCTTTTCCAATTTTCCCCCAAAACAAAAGACCCCCCTTTCCAAGTCCTCCTCCTCTTCCTTATCCTCCTCTTTCAAATCCCCCTCATTAATTCCCCAACAACTTTATTTGTAATGGACTTCCTATTTCAAGGCCTCAATAATAAATAAATATCTATTTTATTGTTTCCTACTGAAATAATCTGCAATTTAATTTATGGTTTTCTTTCATGGTTTTTCTTTATACAAGGAGTAAAATAGTAAACAACATAACCAAAACAACAACATAATAAAATGCATACCTCAACATAATCACAACAAAAACATAATAAAATACATACCTCGACATGGAGGGTGGTTGATTTAGTCCCTGGTTCTCTTGTTCTTGAGCTTGCCCAAACTTCCCAACTGAATATTAACCTCCCAACCAAATAGGAATATCCTCTCTAGCTCCATAGATCCATGAATCCTTTTGTTTTACTGGCCCCCTAGCCCAAAGTTCCCAGCAACAACAGTTCCCTGTGAGAGTTCCCCAAAATAATTGTTCTTCCAATTTCCTCCTTCTTCCCTCTCTCCTTCAGAATTTCTTCCTCCTTCTTTTCTAATTTTCCCCAAAAACAAAAGACCCCCCTTTAGAAGTCCTCCCCCTCTTCCTTATCCTCCTCTCTCAAATCCCCCTTATTAATTCTCAAAAAACCTTATCCCCCCATTAATTCCCCAACAACATTATCCCCCCATTAATTACTTCACCTACCTTTTAATAATAAAATAATCAAAAGACTCATTTAATTTATTTTAATAATTAATTAAAGTTAAAGTAAAAACTATGATAAATAGTTAATCAAATTGGGTTGTTACACACACTAGAATCCTGTGATGGCCCAACCCTCAGGTCATCATATCATCGACGCCTCCTCACCTGACCCTCACCCTCTTTCTCCTCCTCAACAGCCCGTGCAAACTCAACCTCTCACACGTTGGGCCCAACACCTGCATAAACACACAAAGGGTTGTATTAGTATTTCTAAAAATCCAAATATCTAAACCAAAGAATATATAAATATGAAAAATACAACAAACTCACCTCGATGATACCATATCTCATCAATCAATAGATGCATATATGGATGATGACAGAAATCAATCCCGTGGTATGGTAAATCTGTAACAACCTATGGGGTCTAACACCAAAACCCCTTAAAAGTAGGTTTGAGTTAATAACCCACCTCACTGCCACCCTGGAAAGGAAATAGTGGCACCCACATCATCAACCAAGTGTCGCACAATGAAAAAATATATAAAATCACTCTAGGGCGTAGGATAATCACCCTCTCCAAGATGAAAACACATAACATGGACCCAAAAGAAAACTCTCTGCTCCTAGCAGTGACACACCTGTCAAACCGATCTACCATGCAGTGTTGCATCACGTGAGCCCAGGAATACATGTGAACCTCCATCACTCACTCTACAATATCCATATGTGCCCCAGAAATGTGTTGGGTCCCCAATGACCCAAAAATCCTCATGATCATCATGTAGAAAACATGCATCTCCACCAAGTCAATAATGGCTATACTAATATATCCACTACTCATAATTGCAGTCCCTGAACAATGTTGGTTAGCCATCGCTACTACTGTCACCCTCGATGGAATCCTTGAATGTTTCAGTAACTCTATGCCCCGAAAAGGGAACCCAGTGATAAAATAGATGTTGATGTCAGCTGTAATGTGGAGGTCATGCCTCTTCACCTCAAAAAATTGCCTCTATGGCCTCCACATCCTGAAGATAAACTGTAATAACGCCTCCTGTGAACGGATCAATGAAAAATTGAAAAATTGCAAGAAGTCGTCTCAGGCCAAATGACACTGATTGCAGGGAACATCCCCCACAGCCCTCTAAAAATCCACCCAATCCCTCTCACGCCACTGAATCGACATGCTAACCATCCACTAAGTCACCTACACCAAATCCAACAAAATTAAGTTATCTTTTCTCTTCATGAAAAAAAAACTTTCACAAAACATCAAAATTTCCTACCTGTGCAACTGAACCCCCTACATCCGAGCACATTTGTGCATCTGTGTCCCTCACATTCATTCTCATTAGTGTGACTATCCATTCCAAAGTGGCATGGTTACCACGTGAAAAACCCAATGAAAATCATGCAAGTCATGCCCCGTTGTACTCCAGAAAACCACACACTTGTGTGTGACTGTTGCTTTAATAGCCCCGCGCATGCGCACAACTTTTCCTTCAACAACCATGCTCATCCCAACCCATCCTCCCACTACTACATATGGGTATATTATTCCACAAAAAGTTTCCATGCTTCAACTAGTTTCATATTTTTTGTAAACAGGGCTTGATTTTCGTCGCTATTGCCACGAAAGTTCGTCGCAATATCGACGAAAATCTTATTTAAATCTAGTCGATATTTTCGTTGCTATAATGACTAACTTTCGTGGCAATAGGGATGAAAATTTTTCCTATCTCATTGGTTGGTGTTAACGGCTAGTTGACTATTTTATCTATATATACGTGACTTTAAGAGACTTTGCGACACAATTGCTATAGTTGCGACACTGTTCTTGGCTTTTGTTTGAGCTATTTTTTTTTTGTCACCCACCGGTTGAAAAAATCCAATTCTCGATCTACATAGCTCGGATTTTGAACTTGCAAGGTTAGTATGTTATTTCTTATGGATGTACTCGTTTAACTTGTAAATTTTTTTTCAAATGTCCAAATTTCATTTAGCTTGCTTTTTCCTTGATAATATATTATAATATGTGTAGTACCATATTTCAAGTCTTTGGTTTTTGGATCTAGTTAGTATATTCTATGGAAAAGGGTATGTGGATTCCATAATATTCTAGGTTTATGGAATCCACATACCCTTTTCCCTTCAATTGGAGCTATAATATCTCTCTCTTTTCATTGATAAAGATATGGAATTGCTCTTGAAACTCAACCCTGATCGGTGAAATGATAGTAATTGATTGTCATTTTCTTCTCTCTATTAATTTTTAATACCTAACAAAAAAACACCAACAAATCTCGATTGAAGCTTTGATACCACTTGTTACATCCCTAGTACCCAAAAGGGATCACACTTGCATAAATTGAAAATAATATAACAGTGACAATAATGGCCGGGATACTTTCACACCTAATGGTTGGCAGCTAGCACTTACTAATTCAATTAAATGAAGGAAGAAATCTCCATGAATAAAATATTGAAGTTGATTGTTATATTGATAAATGATAAGTTATGGTATATATAGGATAGGGAGGAAACTCGTGTTTATAACAACAAGGGTAATAGCTACAATTAATATATTGTAACATTTCCCTTTTCCGCATAAATTCTTTGTTATCTTCAACATTTCTCTCTTCCGCATATAAATTAAGAGAAATATTAATAACATTTCCCTCTTCCACATAAATTCTTTGCTATCCTCAACATATTGTAATAAATAATGGGTAGGTTGGCATTAGTGACAAGATAGCCTGTTGATATTACATATAATTATTAATGTACAAGAGATCATCCATTATTTAAGCATGCAAAACAAAACCCAAGACTAAATATTGTGGTTGACGTGATCCTGTCTGTACATTTTTCAAAACAAAGTACGAGAATTTCCATTATTTAAGCATGAAAAACAAAACCCAAGGCTATACATTGTGGTTGACGTGATCGGGTGTGTACATATGAACAACGGAGAAAGTGCCATATTCCCTTCTTTAGCAGGGACTAATAAGATACATAAACACTAACCCTAAACTTATGTTAGGTATATATGTTGTTATTATATAAAGAAAACATTTGTACACATATGACCTTATTATAAAGATGTTATCTATGTCGTCATGAT
>ML805496.1:0-60973 GCA_009831015.1 Picea engelmannii
TTTCCCTTAAGTCAAAAAGGTTCTCCATATTGGCCACTCCTTTAGCTATCGTGTGAAACTTGGGTTTGTCATCAGAATGATATATTACCTTTGGTTGTTCATGGAGATCTGATTATGTGAGTAGTTCTTGGAATACTTCATCAACAATGGCCAAATCCCTAAAATTCTCCTGATTGGTCAAGAAATCTACAATTTGTTCGTCCCTTTAAAAAACTTTCCAGTTAGAAATGTTGTTAGGTACCGAAGGTTTGTACAGAAGTTCCACTGTGAACCTCGAGGCTTCATAATCTTCTAAAGGAGGTAATCTTAAGGCTGCAGTGGCTAGAGCATTGGTGAGGGTATTTTTTGTACTGGGAATAGCAGTAATGTTGAAGGCATCAAAATTGTCTATTAGTCTATGTACCTCTTGCTGGTAATTTCTTAAGCGAGTTGAATTGCAATGGATATTATTCTTTACTTGCCTAACGATAACTTCAGAGTCTCCAAAAACCTTCAATTCCTTGATGTTTAAATCGATGGCTTTCTTTAGTCCCTAAACTAGAGCTTCATATTCAACAGTGTTATTAGTGCATTCGAATTATAATCTGCAGGATAAGAAGTTTCATTTCCCCTTTGGTTGAATGAGGATGCATCCCACTCCCGACCCTTCTTGTGATTTAGAGCCATCAAAGTACAACATCCAAATTTGGGGAGGAGCAATGACTTCTTCATGTCTAGTTATTTTTTCAATTTCAACCTCTTTGCCTGCTACTCCTGTAAGAGAATCCTAACAGAGGATGCTCTCTCCTGCGGCTTCTAGCAAGTCTATTTGAAAAATCATTTTCGATTTTTGTGTGGGATGTATGTCAGACACGTGAGGGGAGAAATTACTAAAATCAGAATCACATGAGTAGTTTCCTAACACAGGGAACTCTGTTGACGAGGGTTCATTTAGGGTCTCTAAATCATTGATGATATGTTTGAGGTATCTCTCTCTGTTGATCTTGATCATGTTTGGATTTCCTTTTAATGGAAACCAGAGGTGATCCCATTCGGTACTAAAGTATCCGTTTAATTTCTCAGACCAGTCTCGGCTAAGTAGAATTCCATAGGCCTCTAGGATGTCTACCACGATTATGTCAATTACTTAAACAAATTTGGGGTGTGTAGAAATTATAATCATGACATCTTTTAGCTCCCCAATGACCTTTACCTGAGTTCTATCTAGTTGTATAACGTGTTTATCACTTTTGAGTGGGGTTGCGTTCAATTTCTTGCAGATTGAAAATGGCATGACATTTGAAGATGCTCCTGAATCGACTAGGCAATTATGTAGATTTATGTTAAAAATGTCAAACGTCAAGAGGAAAGGAGGAACAAAAGGCCTTCCTCTTTTGTCTAAAGAACAAGAATTCACACTTGGCTTATTTTTTAAATCTGTGGGAGATAGGACGTCACTTTGATCAGTGCTTTTTATTGGCGTATCTATTAATTTTAAGGCCTGTAACAAAAAATCATTTTGTTGAGGGATATTACACATGTCCATGACAGACACATTAGCCTTCATCTTCTTCAAGTCTTCTACTACATTGTATTGTAGCTAAGGCGCTTCTCGTGTGTGTGTTTGTGGGGTTTCTTTGGGAAGAAAATAGCGGTTTTGGGTGATCGGTCGATGGACTCCCTCTAGATAACTGATTAGTGGTGGGGTTACTTTGGATCAGTTGACTTTTACTTCACGTCTATACAACTAGAATTCAGCGGGGGGTCCATGCACTTCAGTGGCGTCATTGAAAGGCATCATGTGGTTGGAATCCCATAACAAAATGGTTGTCTCTTCTGGTGGCTCTTGAATTTCTTGATCGATGACATTTATTGTCGAGCTACTAGGTTGTTCGGTTAGAGAATATTCATCTAGGAATCGATTAGCCATTAGATTCATAGCATGCAACCATTGAGGGAAATCCTTTTCTAAATGTTTTTCTTGGTGATATGTACAGAAAGAGTCAGATGTTATGTTCCCTAAGTCAACGTTTAGGTTGGATGGGGGAGGTTATATAGATTTGAAGGGTGAGTTTCTTTTAAAAAAGGGTTTATAAGGTCATTGATTTTGGTTTCCTTCGCCAACAATCCTTTTCATATCTACGATCTCGTTGGAAATTTTTGTTGCAGGTTGTCTATGCCCCCTCCCTCTTTTTCAGGGCCTTGTTCTGTTTGTTTTCCTAGGGGTCTAGTCAAAAAAGTCCCCTCTTGGGTGGAGGTTGGGTTTCTTTCTTTATTAGTGAGATATGGCCTTCTTTGCATCCTTTCATTTGGAACTCAATCATTTTATCTTCCTCGAAAATTTATGCTAGGGTATTCTTGGCGACCCTTTTTACGAACATAGAAATAGAAGTTGGGAGAGCATTAGCATATACTTCAATCTGTAGCTTTGGAGTAGGTCTAGCCTCGGGTTGGAATTTTTTCAAAATGGTGGTGAACCTTTGGTTGAAATCTTTGACCTTTTCTTTTGGATTCATCGTGGTGGTGAAAAGTTCAGCCATTAAGGCTTCTATAGTAGTTTCTTCAGCAAATTTGTCTAAGAAATCCTTTTGAAACTTAGTCCAGCTCGTTATGGAACCAACCGGTAGGTTGAAATACCAGGTTGAAGATGAATTTTCAAAGGCATATGGGAACAGTATACACACCACATCTTTGTGTTGTACATTCATACACCTTATAGCTAATACGAACTTCTTAATATGATCTTCAGGCAATCCAGAGGTTTCAGGATCAAATTTGGGAAGTATATTTTCTAGATGTCTGGGTAGGTTATGCATCTATCCTGGAATTGTCAAAGCATATATTTCCAACCAGGGTTGGTTATCTCGAGTTTGATCTCCCCCCTCTCCATAGTTATCATTATTATCCCCCATGTCTTCTAATTCGGAACCTAAGTGATCAAAGTTGGACCCTTCCTCTTCAAATTCAAAATCGTTGGGTTCAGAGTAGTTACCAGCTGGTGTTTTGGGTATTAGATTAAGGGGTTGTTCGATCTCTGTGAGGGAAAAATATATCAGGTCTTTTAGCGTGTGAATGAATACCTAGTCAGGGGTGTCAACAACTGGTTTGCTTATTTGTTTTCTTCGAGGAAGTAAAGGAGTTAAAGGTAATGCTCTGATTTGTCGAGCATAAGCTCTGGTGATTCTTCTGAACTTATTTAACTCTTCGTGGGAAAGAGTGTAAGGTATTTCAGGGTACAGGTGTTCTTCCTCTTCATGTTGAGGTGAGTTACTAATATCGAGAGTACTCTTTGTATGTGGGTTTTCTTGAGATTGGCTATCCATGCATGTGGGTTGTTTTGAATCTATAGGCTTTGTGGAATATATTATAATAAATATTGTTATCCATGCATTCGTTTGTTGGCCCTCCTTCTAGTGTTAATTTTGTTGAGGGGGCAGAGATCCCTTTAACTCAACAGCAGGAACCAAACCCGCTTAAGAGGCCCAATTAGACCCGTAAGTGTTTGATGAGTGGTAAGGTTCTCCAGATTTCTAATCTGGCTTGAATTATCGATGGGCTTTAATTGTGAATGATAGATATGTCTTTTCTGTGAAACCTTTTCTCGTGCTATGCAGTTCTCTTTTTGGTTCTTTTCTAACATTTGTAACAAAAGACAAATGGAGCTTAAAGTAAATGTCAGAGGGAAGTTAATATATGTTGGAGAAAGATGGGTTTTGGGATAACTTTTATACCTTAGCATGCAGACGAAGAAGATCTAAACTACTTCAAACTAGAAATAATACCATTGTGACTTGTAGACATTCAACATCATCTGAGATAACAGTTATAAAAAGAAAATATATACGTGACCATAAGTTAGTGCAGGAAAAGTAATTCTCGATGCTCTATTATCAATCACATGTTAACACAATTGATTTATATTCATCAACTAGAATAAAAGAAATGTCACAGCATTATAAGATAACTTAAATAATGGATACAGCAACCCTTACTCAATACAGCAGCAAATATTGAATTCAAAGAGAGAGATAATCCCCCTCGGTCCAATCAGATTTACGCCTTAGATGAAAGAAGTGTCTTTGGTTCTAAATAGAACTTCTTAATTAAAATAACTTGCACAAAAATAATTCTCCTACAATATTCCAGAAAAAGTATTTCTCAACAAAACCATCGACCCCGATATCAAGGTTGATTCTCTTATTTGTAAAATAACTCTAAACTAAAAATAACTACTAAGTTGTGTTAAGTCAAGAAAATTACACGTGGTGGACTTTATCTATATGTTCTCTTTTTCTTCTCTTGAGATCATCCAGTCGTTTTACTGAAGTGGATTTTTCCTCTCGTATTTTGACCATCTACAGAAAAGATATTAGCATGTATTTTCATATGGGAACCTGTGTTGATCCATTTGAGTGGAGAGGACCTCCTTCATATCAGTTGCCCGTTCTTTATACTTGATTAATCTGACACTCAAGCGTTGTAAGACTACGAGATCTTTAATCGGAGGCTCCATGAACTTCTTCACTTGACCTGGGATCATGCTTGAAACCTATGAAATCTTTGTTTTGTACACCTGATCTTGTTCTGCATGCCGCTTAACTATGTCACATAAATCGGCAAAATCCTCATTTCCTAATTGATTTTCTCCCAAATTTTCTCACATTCTTCCCATCTTTCTTGTATTTTTTGTCGGGGTTTTTGGACCATGCTTACCAAGTGTTCAGTTTCCTTCCTTATTTGGGTGATGATGTTGTACATCAGCACTGAGATGCCATGCTCTTTTGTATCTCAATTCTTCTACACTTCTCTGATGTAGTCTATTCATTCCAAGGCTTGATTTTCCTTTTCATGCCATCGTTGCATGTATTTATAGGTTGCCAACCTCATTAGAGTATCTTCTTGGAAATCAGTTATGCGAGCAATGAAGAGCTCTCTCTCCCTTGTGAATTGTGCATACATCTCTCGGAACTCACAGTTCAAGAGTACCACCGCTTATGTTGAATTTTGGTAATATTCCACTTGATGTCGTAGATGGTCCAGTTTGTTCTTCATGGCGACTACCTCCCTTTCATCCCTCCTTTCCCTGTCTAAAGTGGCATCAGTTATGGCCATCCCTACTATGATTAGCTGAGTGATCTTAGCACTTTATATGTCAAATAGCATCTCCTCTGTGGTTATGAACATCGTGGTATTGAGTGTGAGCTTCCTTTTCTTGATTCTTCTTCTCATTAGAGCTTTCCTTTTCCTGTCATAAGCAATTTCCTGTATGTCGACGATTTCGTCTACTGGTTCATGAATCTATTGATCTCCCCAAGGCAGAGTATTTCCTAGGCTTCTCGTCGTATAGAGGTATTCCATGGTAGGTTCTCTTAATTCCTTAGCATGGGAATTTCCTGTATGTTCTAGTGACTTTTCCTTTTGTTGCTCCCCGTCAGTTGATGGACTCTTTATCCTAGATGGATAAGTAGGCGAAGGATTGATATTAGCTGAGAATTCGGGCGTTGGGATGTTAATTTCTCGTTGCCCCATTCCTTTTTCTTGTTCGCATGTATCCAATTCATTCTTAGATTTGTCATCCTAAGGCTTTGTTCCCATTTGATTGAGAAACAAAGTGTCAAGAGTGATCCTAGTCTCATGGTCTCCTTCTTGGGGGTTTGGGACCAAAGCATCAGAAGTTGGAGCAGATGTTTCCTTTGGTTCCTCCTCCTATGTGATTGGTACTGGGGTTATGCATGAAGCTTCTGAACCTTCCTCATCATCATATATGGTGATAAAATCTATGAGGACAGTAGGCATACCCATCCCACTCGATGCTCTTATTGACCTTCGTTGAGTTGTAGTAGTCATCAGCGATCCTGCCTGTGGTGACATAGAGATGATGTTTTCTTGGTCGACACTCTCTTCCGGTGGGATTGTCTTTGAATTATTTAGTTCGGCCTCCTTATTTGTATCAACCGAGGTAATTATCAAAGGTCCTATCAAAGGATTAACTGAGGGATCTTCCCCTAATCTTTGCATATCTCTCTCGACTTGTTCTCATAAAAATATCCCCCTTCTCTATGCCTCGGTCGCTTCTATTGCTCGGTTTTCTTCTCTTACCCTAATGACTTCTTGAGAAGTGTGTTCTATAGACTCAACATGTTCATCCATGGTCATTGCTTTGAATTTGGTCATATTTGGGTTAGCCCTTCTATAGAGCACTTCCTCCCAGTCTTGGGCACCTTCGATAAAGATCTCATCTTCGAAGATATCATGAGCATATGGCCAACATGAGGACACATGTGACGCGTGATGGAGTACCAGGCCTTTTGGAGCATGCTTGTGAAAACGACATGTGGGGAACCGATACTCAAGATGACTCAATCCCTCTTGTTTTGCATGTACAGTGTTTTTTACCATGTAAAACCCGATGTGAAAACCATAGGGTATGAAATACCTCTTTGTATCCTTTACCAAAGAGGCATTATAGCCTTCAAGAATGGTCTGGTAACAAATTTATCCCAATTTGAGACGGTTCAGGACATGAACAGGGAGTAGGTGTGGTGTGCCAATAGCCCCGAATACTCTGACATAAGTGCTTGTTTCTTCAAAATACCAGTGGCCCACTTTGGAAATCATCCTTTTGGTTGTCGCTGAAAGCCTTGGGGATTATTTTCTAAATATAATGAAGTGCACTCGGACTATGAACTCATCACATATTAGGGCGTAAAAAAAATTGTACCTATTTTCCCTCAAAATGTTGAAATAAACATGCACAGGTAACTCAGTAACATGCCAACTTAAATTCATACCTGCGAAAATGTTTCTCGTGCAGACTACGTCCAACAGGTAATATGCCATGTTGAAAATTGATGTTTCTCCATCTTTTGGTGTCTGAGCCTGTAGGATGTTGATACTCAACTGCTTGTAAATTATGGCTCCCCAATTAAAATTGCTCACAGAGATTGCCACGGTATATGTTAATGGAATCCACGCCTCTGAAAACTTTAACCAATATTTTTCCCCGTAAAAGCGACAGATTAAATCCATTAAATGCATATAAGGCTCTTTGAGGTTTACCGTGTTGTACCAACCATTTCTCTTGTTTGTGAAATTCTTATATTCTTTCCACCATGAGGCCAGTAACTTGCTGGTGTCATGGAACTCATAAAACCTTACCACAAATTATGTATTCAATCTCTCCTCTGTGTCTCTAAGTTTGTAGTATTTTTGTACCTCTATTAGAAGAAAGACACCAACACATTCACCCTCCCCATTATTGATTGTGCATTTCATCGTGTCTATGTGGTCAATTATCCATCCTAGTATTTAGATAGAGGGTAGAACTAGGGTTCGGTAGGCCACCATATGAAAGTATGATCGCCTAATGTTTGGGAAAACCTGGTCATCCAATATCCTGACATCCGAGTCGTTGTGAGGTGTAAACTCTGGGTAATCTTCCTGGTTGATTTTTTTTAAAATACCCCCCCAACGAGGGAGCATTACTTTAGATCTAGTGCTCGCCTTTGTGTCCCCGAAAGATGGAGGCTTGGTAAACTGTTTCTTAGTGGAAGTTTGAATAACTGAATCCGTCTTTGAAAAGAAATCAATTTCCCTTGTTGTCATCGGTGTCGACCCTTCTTCGATCTCCAATTCTTTCATTTTGGGCGTTCTTGGTGAGCGCCTAGTTGTTGGCTTTCGCGGAGGCATTTTCCTGCACAAAATGGAATATTAAGTTGCAAGCCAATTGAGATAAGTGTTATTCGAAGCAATCAAAAAATGTAAACAATAAAGATCATGCTTATGTTTTCCTCACAGGAAATAATCTGGGCTTATTGGTAATTGAAGTGGCACAATGACATGTTACCTCTTCGATGCTCTCTCTTGCGCCTTCATCTGCTTGGGAGATCAGCGATTTGCGAATGGAATACTATGCTTGGGCACAAACTTCACAAATTTAAAACATACCTACCTTGTCCCATCGAGTCTTAAATTCAGGAGTACAGATATGATCTATACAATCTATAAAAGAATCCACATCATGCTCAGGATTAAATGCAACGTAGGTTGGTGGTGAAGGAGCGTGTTACTTTTAGAGTTCATCGGAAAATTCAATTTTTTTAAAGTTGATTGGCATGCGACATTGTTTTATCGGTTACGTGAAGTTCTTAATTGTCTAACAAATCGCAAACTATGTCCTTCACTTAGCTAGAGGTGTCTCCTCAAATCACCTGAGCGTTCTTCGCACTTCAACGGAACTAGTATGATCGGTATCGGGGATAAGCAGGATCGTTAAATGGAAATCACAGATCAACCAGGATCGTCAGCATCGGTGGATGAAGATTCGATCAAAAACCAAAAATTTGGTGATCTAGTAATCAGCTGGTAGTAAATGAGTGCATCGGTGTTGGCGGATTATCTTTGATGTTGTTTCGTTGGTGCCTCTAGGTAAAAGTTTCGATGCCGACCTGAAATGCCGTACAGTACTGACGTGGAAGAATAGATATGACACGAGGGATATCAAAAGAGGACATGGATAATCACCAAGCAAAATGGACAGTTTACGTGGAAAAACACATGGCGGTTGATTTGACCCCTTGGGCATGAAATGTGTTTCTTTTCGGCGTCAGGGATTTTCTTTTTGACATATGTTCTTGTGCCCTTTCTCCCTCTTCGTTGATGTCGACGTTATATCAGCGATCTACGATCGGTAATTATTGGTGCCTATATTGATGGTTTACCTTTTGGATTTCATCAATGCCAACAGTACATCGGCGATTTGTGGAAAAAAAATTCGCAGGCCAGGATCGTCGATCGACGCATGGCTCTTTATAAGACAAATTTTAAGTTGTATGCAACTTAGACTAATGCCACATTTACTTAGAGAAAAATGTAAAATTGTTCAACAAACTTCAAACCAAAAATGAATGTGATCGATGATAAAACAAAACAATAGAAAAAACCATTGATCCCTACACAACTGACTCCATTCAAAAAATGACAAAGTGGTGCCCAAAAAGAAAAAGAAAAATTCTCAAAGAATTTTAGGGTGTGTTGAGTGCTCAACACGTCTTAGACTTGTTAATCCTAGGAAGGCCCCTGCTATTAAGGTAGAGGTGGACAAGATACTCAATATTGGATTCATCAACCTGGTGCCCTTGACCAAATGGGTTTCCAACCATGTTCCCGTAGATAAAAAGCAAGGAATTGTCCATGTACGTATGGATTTTAGGGACCTGAACAAAGCATGTCCCAAAGATAACTTCCCCACTCCTTTTATTGACTAGATTATCAATGAGTGTGTAGGAACCGAAGTCTTTTAATTTATGGATGGATTTTCAGGTTATAATAAGATTCAGATCAAACCCGAGGATCAACACAAGACGGTGTTTATTTGTCGTTGGGGTACCTTTGCATACCAGAAAATGCCTTTTGGTCCTAAAAACATTGAAGCAACCTTTCAACATGCCATGACCTTTGTGTTTCATTATATTAAACATATCTTCAAAGATTAACTAGATGATCTTGCTACTCACTCTCGCAAGAGGATATGTCACTCGACTCACCTTCTACTAGTATTTGAGAGATGTTGTTATTATCGCATTTGGTTGAACCCTCACAAGTGCATCTTTTGTGTTAGATCTAGTCATATTTTATGATTCATAGTTTCTAAGCATCGGATCATGGTGGATCCTAAGAAGGTTGAGGCAACACTTCGGTTGTCTCCCCTGCGCAACATTCAACAACTTTAGGGTTTACAGCAGAAGGCTAACTTCAAGTGTCATTTCATAGTTAACTATGCCAATTTAACTAAAGTTTCCATGCGTCTTTTGAAGGACACTTTGTTCATATGGGATGAGTGAGCCTAGGAATCCTTCGATTCTCTTAATAAAGCCTTGGTATCAATGCCTCTGTTGAATCCCTTGGACTACAGTAGAGACTTTCTTATTTATATCACTGCGTCCGAAGGGACGGTTGGCATGGTACTTGTTCAGGAGGATGATGAGCTCCACGAGCACGTTGTCTACTACCTTAGCCAAAATCTAGTTGGTCCTGAACTTAAATACTCTCATGTAGATTAATCCAAGGTGTTATCACATGAAGTTGCCTTGGGTCTTTTATCCCTTAGGTTTAAATTTTTATCCTTTAGACTTTAGGTTTTCTTTATTTTTCTTCTTGTGATTTGCTTAGGTTAATAAAGACTTGGGTTTTAACTCACTTTTGGCCCACACATAGATTTTAAGCCTAGGTTCATTTTATGGTTTATGTCTTTGACTCACTTTCTAATTTGACATCAAGCATAATCGACCCCATGATCCTAATGACTTGACACGCCACTCAATACACTCATACTATTTATCCTTTCCATGTTGTCCCCATATCCGTTAAAGGAGGGGTCAAATCAAATTTTGAAAAAGGTGATGCCAACTCACTAGGAGTTTTTGTAGCACACCTTTGTCTTATACTCTTTACCATAATTTGTCATAATCAGATGAGATCCTAATTTCTCTATTTTTCAGCGCCCTTGTTGTTAAAAGAGAATATTGAGATTTTCTCATTTATGAGCTCGCTAACTGTTTAAGCATTTGAATTTTTCTCCCAAGTTCAACGTTGTTGAAAGCACTAGTTCAGACCTGCTACAGATTGCGCTACGGGATCGACTTTCAAAGCTCAATTGGAGGTTGAGGTGGATGTAGCAGTTCCAAAGCTTGTTGCAGATCTTCCATTATCAGTCACCATCTCCAGGTATTTCGTGAGTCCTCTCAATTGCATGGAAAATCCTTAATATACCCCTATCTCGGCTTTTGGTAGCGCCCAACACTGCAGACTGCATCCTCTCTCATCCATTTTCACCTGTAGCTCTTTTTCTACAGACTTTGCAGTCATTTTCCACCTGGATTTCACCTATTCTAGAGGTCAAGTCATTTGCTTATGAATATTGAATACTTGTTCAATCACTTGGCCCTTGTGTGCACATTGTGCTATAGAAAGCCATTGTTAAAACTACGCTACAGATCCCCTGTCTCATGTGTTGTGTTTTACTTGGATTGGTGAGTGTTATCTTTTGTATTCAAATACTCATGCATTAGCCTCTTCTATTCACTGTATCATCATTCATTCATCTTAAGATATGTTGGAAGTGATTGGAAGAAGTCCCTACCTTTCCAAAACTTGGATGACCATTGTGTGTTGACATAAAATTGAGTAGTGCATCTCTGCCTTCTTTAACTCATAGTTTATTTCTCTCCTTTTAAAAAAAAAAAGCCATCAAACCAGTCTATTGTTAATTCAAGGTGAGTTGGAGGAAAATCCTTGAGAGAGAGAAACCATTAGCCACTGTCATTTCTCATTTGATATTTGCCTATGTTTGTTTCCTTTACCCCTCACTACACCACAACCTTTGATCCCTTGTTTATATCCATGGAGACACCTCAAAGGAAGAAGTATCACAAGAGAGGGAGTGTGGTCAGGACTGAACCTTCTGACATGCAACTGTTTGATGTTGAGCCAATGCTCAGGGAGGTTTTTCAAAGGGTTGGTTGCCTCTCTTTTTTCCAAAACATCAGAGGGGACACCCTAAAGTAGCAAGGCAGTTTACATTACACTTTCAAGGAATTAAGACTAAGGTGGGAAACCTTGAGTTTGAGGTATCTAAAGCCTATATTTCAGCAGCCACTGGAATTCCTAATACTGGTGAGAGGTGTTTTAAATCCATGATCCTCAATGTTTCATTCTCCAAGGACTTCCTCAAACCAGACTATCAGATAGACAATTTGGCTAAGGGAGTGCCTAGAAGCCACCTAGTTGAAGGCTTTGATAAAATGTTGAAGATCATCCAGAGATATTTTACATGTGAGGGAAGGTTTAACATGTTATACCAGTATCATATAAGACTCTTGCTACATTTTACTGGTAAGGATGCAATGAATATCCCTTTTTATCTTTTGAGGAGCATGGAAAAGATGTCTGATAAATTCCAAGCCAAGTCCAAGGTTGTGGACACTAGTGTCTTTCACTCTAGTATGATCAGGATGTTGTTGATGGAAGAATTGAAGAAGAAGAACATGTCTTGGGAACAGTTCAATGCCTCTACCCATATGCAGCTAGATATAGCCTCTACCCCTTAGTCTAGGATGTAGATCCCTTTGCCATCTAGTAGTTTTTCTCCAGCAGGAACAAGCAGGAAGAGAAAAATTAAAGCCACTACTCAAGACAAAGAAGCCCTCAAGGAAATTGAAGAAGAGGAGAGGGAGGTTCATCATTCTCCATAGATAGATTTTTCACCTCCTCATGTACCTGAATTGGAGGAATTACCTTCATCCACCAAAGCCACAGCCAAGAGGGGAAGGAAGTTGCATTTCCCTTCACCTACTCCAACAGCTAAGATCAGAATCAAAAAGAGTTTTACTAGATCATCAGCACTTAAGGAATTTGTTGAAGTAGAAGTCTTACCCAAGGCTTCAGCTCCAAGGAAAGAGAAAGATAAGGGTAAAGGAATTGAGAATCCTATTGAGGTGATCAACATCAGCACTCCACCCAGTAATCCCACTTTCAAAAGATTGATCAGATAGCTCAGGGAGGTGTTACACCTCAAAATTACTCACTTCGATAGTGTCGCAAGTGTCGTCATTACGAGTGTTGTAAGTGTCACATCTTGTCCGCAAGTGTCGCATCTTGACTATAAGTGTTTCAAGTGTCACAAACATCATACTGTCATCTTGCCTATGTTGTGCCTCTAATGACATCACAAAGATACTTAATACACCTCAAAGGTTAGTTTGGAAGAAGAGAAATCACTTGACAGGAAGTACAAGCCTTTTGTCATTGGAAAAAACACTCAAAAATTGAATGTTGGAGAGGAGGGCTCCCCTACGCACTGTCAGGGAGTGTTGGCGCTCCCTAAGCCTCTTTGGGGGAGTGTTTGAGTGCCATGTGCACCCTTTTGGGGGAGCACTACCCCTTTTTTGAGCAAATTCTGGGTTTGTTGAGGCAATCAAGGAAGAATCCCTCAATTCCTGAAGGTGGTTGGATTTGAATATATGGTCAAGGCATGATCTTAGGGAATATCCTCAACTGAAGGAGAGGAATCCTTAACTTATCCCAAAGATCTCTCAAGTGGTTGGACATGTCCAAGGTTATATAAGGAGGCCTTCTCATGGTGAAAGGCACAATGGAGATTGAGAATTATGCCTAACTTATGATCTCATAAGAAGGTATTGACATGGAAAAGATTGGAGATGTGAAACTTATGATCTCATGAGTAAGATATAATCAAAGCAATCAGTGGAGATTACTTGAGCAAAGGGGTTGGATAAGGAGAACTGGAAGAAGTTGCTACACCTTCATTCAAAGGATTGTAATTACTTTTACTTATTCTCATTAATAATCAATGCTTGGCCTATTTCTTTCAAACTTGTGTTTGTCCCATATGATTTTGTTTGTAGTATATGGATCTATTATTGAGCTAATCTCAGTAGAGTAGGAAGTCCATTGTATATTTGTTTGTCCTACAGGATCTATCAGGGAGCTCAAGATCGAAGCTCATCCTAGACTTTGCAAGGATAAACGTCAATAATAAGGTACATATCTTTCTCCTTCTCTTTCATGCATTAGCTTGATTAGATCTAAAAGGAAGTCAGTGTCCATGTTAAGAACTTTTTTTTCTTGGCCTTAGGAGTCTAGAGACCAAGAGGGAATCTACTTGTCCACAGGGGGATTCACCTACAATAGAAATTGGTGACTCCATTGGGGAGGAGCTCTGATTTTTGTTTCCATTCCCAGATCTTGTTTTGGCCCTTCTCCCACTGATTTGTTCTTCTCCACATTGTCTTTTTTCTTCTTAGATTTGTTTGATTGCTTCATTATGTCATCAGGATCACCCTAATTGACTGAATTTTCTTGAATTTTTGAGTTTTTGGGAACTTTTCTGAGCTTTTGTAGCAGAGCGCCAACACTCTCTGGTGGTCTTACACAGAGTGTTGGAGCACTCTGGTACCCCTTACACCAGAGCGCTACCCCATTTTTAGTGAAAAACCCTCTAGTTTTTCAATTTATGGGTTCAGTTTTTTTCTCTTTTGCACTTGCTCAGGGTCTCATACTCTCAGTCCATCTTGGTATTGGCTTTCAAAATCCTTATTTCTGAGAATTCATCCTCTTTTGTTTGGATTTTTTGACATTTGTCCTTACTTTGCAATTTATTCTTCACAATTTGGAGTCAATTTGTCGTTTTCTTCTCGTTTATCTAAATGAGTGAAAACTTTGTAAGGGGTTTCAAAGGTATTTTGTACTTTTCTTTCTGATCTTTGATTTGTCTTGTCCAAGCTCTTTCTCCTTCCTTTTGAGTTTTTGGCTTTCTGTTTCTTGTTTGATCACAACAAGGGTGTCTTTTGGTTTATGTGAAGTTTGCTTCTAGATTGCTTAAATCTCACAACACTTGAAGTCTAATTAGCATAAGAAGCTTTACATCTACTGGTTATCAGTCACATTGAAACATTTTAGCATTGCATTGGATTCCTTATTGAGGACTATTGAATGAGGTCATTTCATCTTGGTGTTTGACAATGAAAGGAAAATCCTTCTCCTTCCCTTAATTAGACATTCATTGAAAGAAAAGATTGCTTATCATTTCTTATGCATGTTTTGGGAAATGAGTCATAATATCATCAGTCTTCACTCTCATACACCTCTGAGTAAACAACAGCCACTAAAATCAATGCTTAACTAAAATTTATCAGAATTTTTACATCTTTGTTAGCAAACCTACATTAGTTTAAGGTGTAGGGATTTGGAATAAGGTTGAAAGGATAACTTTCCAAAGCTATCAAACAAACTTAGCATCTTTCGATAGGGAGAGAAAATCCAATTTTCGTATAGGCTTTCTAGGATCCCCCTCTCACACAGGGGATACACACGAGGTCGCATTCGGGTGAGTTACGTAGATTATCCCTCTGTGGTTCAACTGTATGTAGAGGTCGGATCATATATTGGGGGTCACTTGAGGGTATACCCACGATTATGTGTGGGAGCCTCTCGAGTTGATTTCAAACTTGTTATCCTGCCCATACGTTCGAATCGGACTGACGATTGTACCCACCCAAGGGATTACTGCGAATTGGTGACCTTAGTAGCCATAATATTTAGGGTCTTACACGAGGTGACAGTGAAGGGAAGTCTCACTATACCTAGAACATACGTTGGTCAAACTCACTCGGGCTCCTTGGAGGGTAAATCCAAAATTACTGCGTGGAAGCTTGCACCAAGGTGTAAGTCTGTTAAGCAGGTCACCAACGTAACTGATCCACCCGCTCTACCCCTGCCTCTTCCTATTTTGATCTCGCGGCGTTGGATTTCATCACCAACTAGTGGTTTCATTGTGGGAAGGTTTTGTTTTATTGTTTGCTTCTCAGATTCATAGAGTGTGTTGGTTTTGTTACTTAGTGGAACTTAGGTTGAGTCAGTGTTAATGGCATCAAATCTTGAGAGTACCAATGGAGGAACCCCTTCTCCTAGGGAACCTTATACCTTTCCTTCATTTGGAAACTTTGTTCCTCTGTACATTGTCACACTGAATCTTTCGGGACTCACTATCGGATTACCGGTTTGGTTGTTCCCCACTCCGGTGATATCGAATCCTCCCAGTGCTTCAACTGCACCTAATACTTTAGATGTCAGTACACCACCCACACATCAACCTCATGTCGACTTTTCACCTTCTTCACCCATTAAGTCTCCTTCCCTTTCTCCTTCTTCATCTAGTGAAATCTTTAAAGCAAGTATCCAGGTTGATCAAAAGAAGAAGAAACAGAAAGAGAAGAAGAAGAAGAGAACGAAAAGGACCAAGGCCCCAACAACATCAGATGTTGGATCCAAGCAACCAATTATTGTTAATAGTATTGGGGGTGTTGATGAGGTCAACAAGATTAAAATAAAGAATCTGAAACCCAAATTCCCTTACAGTCTTTGTAAGGGTGACCACTTTATAAGGGATTGCCCTAGTATTCCCAACAAATGTGGTTCTCCATGTCATCGGCCTCTGTTGGTCATGTCGGTGATACCTCGTCAACAAGTGACATTAAGGTTGGTAAGAAGAAGACAACTATCAAATTCCCTTATATGTTATGCAAATGTGATCATTATTCTCACCTTTGTCCTCGCATGGATGAGGCTTCTTCTCTTTTGAAAAAACTTCAACTTCCAAAAGGTTATCGTAAGCTTTCCCCCAATCCATCGTTAGTTGATGGACTAATCAATCTAGTTCTATCTCTGGTCAATCTGGTTGACCAGGTGGTCAATCTAGTTTCATCCTCGGTTGAACCAATCACCAAAGTAGTTGATCCAGTTCCACCATCGGTCATCCCTACTCTTCATCAAAAGAGTATAACCCAAGTAGTCGATTCATTTTCATCCTCGGTCGACCCCATTATCCTGTTAGATAGTGACACCAAAGTGGTCAATCCGTTTCCACCCGTCAACCCCATTCTCCCCTTGGGGAATGAAACCCAAGTGGTCGATCTATTTCTGTCATTGGTCGATCCCACTCCTCCTTTGATGAGTGCCAAAGTGGTTGATTCAGTCCCTTCCTTGGTCAGTCCCACCCTTCCTCTTAAGAGTGTCTACGTGGTTGATCTGATCCCATCATCGGTCAATCCCACTCTTCCTCTAAAGAGTGTTTGCGTGGTCAATTTGATCCCATCATCGATCGATCCTACTCTCCCTCTAGAGAGTAAACCCGATACTGCCAACATTTTTCTCGTTGATACAGAATCTACCATGATGGGGAGCATTCCTCATTCTCCCGCGAAACCCACTCTAAGTAATGAGGCCATCATTTTTTATTGGGGTGTGCTAACAGGACCTAGTCTTCCCTCTCACATTCCTTCTAGATTACAGTACAGGTTTGTGGTTGGGATGTTCCTCAAACGCTGATAGATCAAGGTGTGTTTGTTAGTATTTTGCCCTCTATTGCTTGGCACGCTTTGGGTTGTCCTCAGCTGGCGCCAGTTAAACAGAATATATTAGCTTTTAACAGAAGAACCAGTCAACCTTTAGGGGGCCTTCCTCAGTTTTCCGTAACTTTGGGAGGGAAAATTGTGTTTATTTATGTCATGGTAGTCCGAGACCCCTTGGATTTCGCTTTACTCCTTGGGTAGGATTATGTCTATGCCATGAGAGCAATTGTATCCACTCTTTTTCGTGTGATATATTTTCCAAATGATGGAAGAATGGTTTCTATTGATCAATTTTCATTTATTGGTCCTGACTGGATTACCTCCTTAAACAGTTCTTACATGCAAACAGTATCGCCCCCACCGCATGTCAATTATGTGGCATTGTCTCCCATGAATTCAACTCCTGATGATTTGGATCTGGTAGTTGACATGGTGATCTCTTCGGTAGGGCTATTGGTGATTGATCTCCTTACCCCTGTTGCGACCCTCGACATGTGTCCCTTCTAGAGTGATTTTCTTCCATCCAGTGAAGATCTCTTGGAAGCCATGACCGAGTTTTGTCCCTTAACATGGTGTCCTTCTAGAGCGTTATTTTCTTGGAAGACATGTTCAAGAAAAGTCCATGAGCATAGTTTTTCTTCTCTGTAGCAAGCTCGTTAAAAAATGAAACAGAGGTCACGAGCACAGTTTTCCTCTCTGTAGCAAGCTCGTTTAAAAATGAAACAGAAGCTTTGAGCATAGTTTTCCTCTTTGTAGCAAGCTCATTAAAAAATGAAACAACAATCTGGGGATTGAACCTGGAGCCCTGAGCATAGTTCTTTTCTTGTGTCAAGCTCATTAAAAAATGAAATAGTCACCTCTCTTGAACCTTCATTTCATCCACCCTTATCCTTTTTCTCCATCTAGTAGAGAAATTGGTGACAACCTCAAAGTCAGTGAATGAATTAAAGATTTGAGGGCATGTCTCCAGCCTTTGATGATCATTCTGGAGTTAAGTCACTAGCTTTCAAGATGGGGGCATACCGAGCTTAGTCTTTGTTTTTTATCGTGCTCGTAAATACATGAGAATGAAACCGAGTAAACTTTTATCTCTTTTTAGGACCCGCATACGAAAAAGGAACCCCCTGGAGTCGTCTTTGAACTCTTTTCAAACTCTCTAAACATGAAAATGTTGTCGAGTGATCTTGCTTCCTTTCCCACTCGTTAAAAGGTTTGAAAGGGCGTCTTTTGAGTGATAATTTATCTCTTTTTCGGCCTCGTGAGACTAATATTACGAAAAAGGACAACTTTGGAGTCACCTTTAAGTTGTTTTCAGACTCTCTAAATATGAAAAACCACTGATTTTACCTTCTCTGGACTCATTAAACAATCATACATTGAAGGGCCCATATGGGATCGAACCCTTACTTCTTCCAATTCATTAATCAAAGGAAGAGGGACTTACCGAAGGTGAGTCATAACGAGCATGTGTTACCCTCCTCAAGCTCGTTAAATTAAAAAGAGGTATTCGTCTATCTAGATGGGGGAAAAATTGAAAGAAGCAAGCCGAACAGTTTTTTGATAACACTATAGTATCTCTTACAGTCGCCCTTGAACATGGCACTTTGTCTTTGCACGCATTTTAAATCCGCTAAACCTCTGCACTGAGCCAATCCTCTGAGTTTATTTTACTCCTTTGGGTCACCCGACGAAAGTCACTGTATCCACTGCATTATCGTGTTTTGGTCGATATCATGTTTCTGTTGTTGTGCCTCAGTGTTCAAGGGAAGTATCTGCCTCGAGAGTTAGCCATCACAAATATCTTGTTTCAATACCCGTGTCAGTTTATGTTCATTTGATATACCAATTACATCTTTGTGTCAGTTTCGTGTCATTGATGGGGGATACATCAAGGCCCTCCCTCGACAAGTCTATTCCTGTCGACTTCAACACATTATCCAGGAACTAGGCTTAGAAACCAGTTAGTACCTTGGGACTTGCATGCCTCAATGGCAAGACTCCTCATGTCCGACAGATGGTTTACATCATTGACCTCTGATCAGATGATTCCATGAATATTTGACTTCATCTCATCTATTCACATTCATCAAAATGTACTAGAGTACCTTGGGAATCATTGACATCAATAGTGGTCTCCCTCACACTTGTTAACGGTTTACATCATTGACCAGTAATCAAGTGGTTTCTGCCATGTTCGACATCGGGACATCTATTCACATGGTTAGATTCGTACTACATCGGGATCGGTAAGAAGCCCCTGGGTTGATTTTTCACTGTTATGTATACTTTTCCCAGGTTGTAAAGGATTTCTTTTGAACTATGACACATATATTGTTACATAGATCCACTTTGTATTGGTCATGGCGATGTCTTGTCATCTTGTAGATCCACTGTGTATTCCTCGTGGCTATGATCAGTTCAGGTCATAGGAGTATAGATACACATTGTATCTTCAATGGCTATACCTTTTGTCAATATAATTATGGATCCACAGTGTATTTTATGGCGGCCATACCTAAAAATTATTTATCACTCTAGCAGAGGTATGTCTGCCTTGGGTTTAAAACATGTCATAATATTTGTTTGATGGTTGTGTGCAGATTTTTCCGGTTTCTCTGCGTCCATATCCTTTCTCAAAAACTTCTACAAAGTATTTCAATCATCATCGTCTTCTAACTTCATACTTTGGGGGGAAATCTGTTACAGCTTAAAATTACTCACTTTGATAGTGTCGTCATTACGAGTGTTGTAAGTGTCGCATATTGTCTGCAAGTGTCTCATCTTGACTATAAGTGTTGCAAGTGTCACAAACATCATACTGCTATCTTGCCTATGTCGTGCCTCTAACGACATCACAAAGAAACTTAAGACACCTCAAAGGTTATTTTGGAAGAAGAGAAATCACTTGACAGGAAGTACAAGCCTTTTTCCATTGGAAAAAACACTCAAAAACTTAATTTTGGAGAGGATCGCTCCCCTACCCACTGTCAGGGAGTGTTGGTGCTCCCTAGGCCTCTTTGGGGGAGTGTTTGAGCGCCCTGTGCACCCTTTTGGGGGAGCGCTACCCCTTTTTTGAGAAAATTCTGGGTTTGTTGAGGCAAATCAGGAAAGAATCCCTCAATTCCTAAAGGTGGTTGGATTTGAATAGATGGTCAAGGCATGATCTTAGGGAAGATCCTAAACTAAAGGAGAGGAATCCTCAACTTATCCTAAACATCTCTCAAGTGGAGGGACCTCTCCAAGGTTATATAAGGAGGCATTCGCATGGTGAAAGGCACAATGGAGATTGAGAATTATACCTAACTTATGATCTCATAAGAAGGTATTGACATGGAAAAGATTGGAGATGTGAAACTTATGATCTCATGAGTAAGATATCATCAAAGCAATTAGTGGAGATTACTTGAGCAAAGGGGTTGGACAAGGAGAACTGGAAGAAGCTATTGCACCTTCATTCAAAGGATTGTAAGTACTTTTACTTGTTCTCATTAATAATCAATGCTTAGCATGTTTCTTTCAAACTTGTGCTTGTCCCATATGAGTTTGTCTGCAGTAGATGGATCTATGATTGAGCTAATCTCAGTAGAGTAGGAAGTCCATTGTATCTTTGTTTGTCCTATAGGATCTATCATGGATCTCAAGATCGAAGCTCGGCCTGGACTTTGCAAGGATACAATAAAATCTCTTAACAGTGATGAAATTGTGTTTGACTTCTCCAAGAGATTCAATAAAATGTACAACAAGATTCCCACTGAAATCAAGCCTACAAAAACCTATGCCAGTGCTTTTGACCCTGAGTTTTGCCTCCTATTGAGAGAAAGAATATCTACCTCTTTAACCCATATGCAATATGTAGCCTTAGAAGTAGAATCCAATGTATTGGTAGCTGACAAACTTATGGGAAAGTCTGATAGAGATAGAAGGAAAGGTAGGGTTGACGCTTCAACCTCTGAATCCCTTGTTTTCCACCCTCGGGTTGATGGACTTACAAAATTGGTAATATCACTTTCTACTGAAATGGAGAAGTTGAAACTTGAAGGGAAACAGAACTATAGAAACACACAGAATGATGACAATAGAGTTAATTTCATAAGACCAAATAATGCCCCTCAGGTCCTCCAAAGAGATCCAAGAAATAGAGATAGGGATGATCAAAAAATTCAAACCCCTCTACACAAAAACCTTGTTTCTAATGAAGAAGGAGAGGATGAAGAAATTGATCCCAAATTCATTGTCTTGGTGACACCTCTTATTCTCCTCATTTGACCCAATCTGCATATGAGGAGTCTTGCATGGATAGACAATTAAATGAATTGAGTAAAGGAGAGAAAACAAATGACAATCCTAATAGATACAACATAAGGTCCAAAAAGAAAGAGGGAAAGACTAACACTTCTGATCAGCCCACTAAAATAGAAAATTATGATAAGGTTGTGACAGATAGCAGCAAAGGAAAAGACGTGCAAATCCCTCAAACATTAGTTAAGAGCCCTACCCCAGAAGTTAAAGAAATTATGAAATCCTCATCCTCCTTTAGCTTTGAAAATGAATTCCAAAATATCAAAATCCATGAACCTTTTTTGGAGTTGATAAAGAATGAGGAATTTAAAAGATACCTTTCTAAAATACTGCAGCCTGAGCTTTCTTCTAATTCCACAGATTCAGTTAACCTTCAAGATGAAAAACCAGTTGTTATCCTGGGACCTTTGGTAGAAGATAGAGATGATTCATTCCCTCCTTATTATACATCATTGAATATTCATGATAAAGTGTTGCACAACTGCTTGATGGACTCAAGGGCATCTCACAATCTCATGCCTAAAACAGTCATGGATGAGCTTGGGTTGGAAATTACAAAAACCTACCATGAATTATACTCTTTTGACTCTAGGAAAATGAAGTGTCTTGGGGTTATCAAAGATCTGGTTGTGACCTTGTTTCAGTTTCCCATGAAAAGTTTGGTCATGGATATTGTGGTGGTTGATGTCCCCCCTAAGTTTGGGATGTTCTTGTCAATATCTTGGATAAAAAGACTAGGGGGAACCTTGCAGATGGACCTTACATATGCCACCATTCCTGTGTTTGCAGGAGAACATAGAAGGCTTTACAGGGAGGCTCAATTAGCTTACATCATCAGTGATGAAGCAAATCCCACCAACCATCCTATTTTTGCACTTGATACTGATTTAGGATCCAGTATATTGCAGCTCACTGATGCTCCTCAACCTCCTATCGAAATCAGAAAATAGTCCATTACCTCTTGTGAAGTCCCTCTTCCTAATACCTTTGTTTGGAATATGTTTTTTGATGGGGCTTCCTCTAAAGAAGGTGTTGGTGCTGGGGTAGTATTTATTTCCCCTACTCAAGAGATCATTTTTTATCCTACAAACTTGAATTTGAAACTACAACAAATGTGGCAGAATATGAGGCTCTTGTTTTGGTCTTCAAGGATGCTAAAGACATGAAGATTTAAGAGCTAGCAGTGTTTGGAGATGTTGAATTAATTTTCCATCAAATCAAAAATTTGTATCAATCTAAACACCCCAGGTTAAGGACTTACAGAAATGAAGTTTGGGATATTGTTGATAGTTTCTTCCTAGATTTTAATATCTCATTTGTTCCAAGAGAGGAGAACACTATGGAAGATTCCTTGATTGTTTCAGCAAGTAATTTCAGAGTTACTTTACCCCCTAAACTCAAATATGATGTGGAAGTGAAGTATAGACCCTCAATACCCGATAATGTCAAACATTGGAAGGTTTTTTAGAATGATATTGATATAAAAATATTTCTTGAGACTGTGGATGAGTTTTCTGCCTTACATATTGATCAAGATCATGACACTAAAAAAATCCCTCATGTTGATGTTTTTCTGAATAAAATTGTTGACCATCATATTGTTTAGTTTCCTAGCAACCATATTCCAAAAGGACTAGTTCCCTTGGAGAGATTGTTTGATAGAAATGATGTTGTTTTGAAGGTTAAGAGTTCAACTGGAAATGTTGATGTAACTGAATGCAATCTAGTTACAGAGGAAGATCCAAAGTATGTTAAGTTGTCTAGCAGCTTGTCAAAAGAGAAAAGGGTTGAATATGTTAAGCTCTTAAAAGAGTTTTCTGATGTGTTTTCATGGAAATATGAAGATTTGAGAACATATGACACAAGCATCATTGAACATAAGATACCTTTGAAAGAGGAGACCAAGCCATTTAGGAAGAAACTCAGACAGATAAATCCTATGATGTTGCCTATTATGGAAAATGAGGTTAAAAATATTTTGGATGCCAAGATTATCATTCCTTTGAGATACTTTGAATGGGTGGATAACTTGGTTTCGGTGAGAAAGAAGAATGGGGAAATCAGAATTTGTGTCAATTTCAGAAATTTGAATAGAAGCTGCAAGAAAGATAATTACCCCTTACTAAAGATGGAACACATATTGCAGAGGATGATAGGTTCATCTAGGATGTCTATGATTGATGGATTTTCTGGCTACAATCATATCTTTGTCTTTCCTGAAAATAGAGAGAAGATAGCCTTCACTACTCCTTGGGGCACATTCATGTATGCCAAAATTCCCTTCGGATTGATGAATGCAGGAGCGACCTTTCAGTGATCCATGGACATTGCCTTTATTGGGGAGAAGGAAAAATGTGTAGTCATCTATTTAGATAACATTATAGTGTTCTCACAATCTGATAAATAACATTATCATCATTTGAAAATGGTTTTTTTGAAATGCAGAAGGTTTGGTCTCTCTCTCAATCCTAAAAAGTCTTTGTTTTCTATGAAGGAGGGGAAGTTGTTGGGGCGCATTGTATCAGCTGAAGGGGTAAGAATTGATTCAAGCAGAGTAGAATCCATCCAGACCTTCTCTATCCCTAGATCCAAGAAAGAAGTTCAGTCTTTCTTGGGGAAAATCATTTTTTTAAGAAGGCTCATTTCAAATTTTGGTGAATTGGTAAACTACATTACAGCCATGCTTAGGAAAGGAAATGAGGTCAAATGGACTACTGAGTCTCGAGACTCTTTTGATCAAACCAAAAAGGATTTGACTGAAGCACCTATGCTCATCAACCCTGACTACTCCAAGGATTTTCTGATATTTTCTTTTGCTTCATTTGACATAGTAGTTGTTGTTTTATTGCAGAAAAATGCAGAAGGGTTAGAGCAACCTATTTCCTTTTTCAGTAAGGCATTAACGGATGCAGAAATTAAATATGATAGCATGGAAAAGAAGGTTTATGCTTTGGTCAAATCCCTCAAGGATTTCAGAGTATATGTTTTGCATTCAAAATTTGTTGCATTTGTCCCTTCGGGCTTAGTGAAAGAGATACTTATCTAGCCTGACATAGATGGGAGGAGAAGAAAATGGATTGCCAAAATTATGGAATTTTACCTTGAAATAAAACCCACTAAATTGGTTAAAGGCCAAGGTTTAGATAGGTTGTTGACTGAATCAAATTGCAAAGCTTTGGGGATTAATTTCATAAACATTAACTCAGAAAATCAGCAAATTGAGTTGTTTGATAAAGATTCTCGTGTCAGCCCAAAGTTGGCAGAATGCACTTGGTATAAGGAAATCATATATTTTCTGCAGAAGTTGCAGCCTCCTGATGGTTTGGAAAGGAACAAGGTAAGATATTTGAAGCTTAAAGAAATCAGATATTGTCTTATTTACCAAGTTTTGTATTGGAAAGATCCTCTAGGAGTGATTTTGAGATGTCTTGATCCAGAAGAGACCCAAAAGGTTATGACTGATTTTCATGACAGTTTATGTGGGGGCCATCACTTCTGGAGAACCACAGCCTATAAAATCCTCAAAGTTGGGTATTTTTGGCCTAGAATTTTTACTGATGTTTGTGCAAATATTAGAGCTTGTGTCAAGTGCCAAAAATTTTCTGGAAAGCAACAGCTCAAACCTTTGCCATTGAAGCTTGTGGTAACTTCAGGACCTTTTCAGCAGTGGGGCGTAGAATTCATTGGGGAAATCCATCCTACTTCAAGTGGACAGCATAGGTGGATTTTGACTTCCACTGATTACTTCACCAAGTGGATAGAAGCCATTCCTACAAGGAATGCCTCCCACAAGGTAATCATTAGTTTTCTTGACGATATCATGTCAAGATTTGGTTGTCCGAGAAAAATTGTTACTGATAATGTTGCATCTTTCAAGGCTTAACCATTGATCAAGTTTTGTGAATAGTATGGGATTACATTGGTCCATTATACTCCTTACTATCCTCAAGGAAATGGATTAGCAGAATCCTCTAACAAGAGCCTTATAAATATCATCAAGAGATTGTTAGAAGACAACAAGAAAGCATGGGACTCAAAGCTGAAATTTGCTTTGTGGGTTGATAGAGTTACAACAAAGAGATCACTTGGCTATCTTTCCTACTCAGATTGCCTTACCTGTGGAAAACTTATTCCAGGACTACCAAGGAGAACCTGATGATATGGTCAGAAGGATACAACAGCTAGTAGAAGTGTCACAGACAAGGGAGCAGCGACTGGAAAAAGCAAAACACCATCAGCAGAAGATCAAGCAAGCCTTTGACAAGAAGGTAAGAAAAGAATATTTCCATCTAGGAGATCTAGTGTTCAAGTGGGATGCACCCAAGCAAGACAAAGGAAAACATGGTAAATTTGAATCCTTGTGGATTGGTCCCTTCAAGATTTCTAAGGTATTTTAAAAAAAACACTTATAAGTTGCAGAATTTGGAGGATTCCAAAGTTTTTGGTGGCCCTATCAATGGGCACTTTCTGAAAAAGTATTTTTCTTAAGCCATGAGTGGCTTTCCATTCATTGTAAATATCATTTTTGTTTTCATTTTTATTGAATAAGTGACCCCATAGCTTTGGGATAAGGCACCGAAACTGCTTGTTCTTGGCAGCTCACAAGGAGCATGCCATCCCCTGTGGAGCCAATGTTATCACATGAAGGTTCCTTGGGTATTTTATCCCTTAGGTTTAAATTTTTTTCCTTTAGACTTTAGATTTGCTTTATTTTTCTTCTTGTGATTTGCTTAGGTTAATAAAGACTTGGGTTTTAACTCACTTTTGGCCCACACATAGATTTTAAGCCTAGCTTCATTCTATGGTTTATGTCTTTGTCTCACTTTCTGACTTGACATCAAGCATAATCGACCCTGTGATCCTAATGACTTGACACATCACTCCATACCTGCATACTCTTTATCCTTTCCATGTTATCCATATGTCCATTAAAGGGGGGGTCAAATCAAATTTTGAAAAAGGCAATGCCAACTCACTAGGAGTTTTCGTAGTTTACCTTTGTCCTATGCTCTTTACCATAATTCGTCATAATCAGTTGAGGTCATGATTTCTCTAGTTTTCAGCGCCCTTGTTGTTAAAAGAGAATATTGATATTTTCTCATTTGTGACCTTGCTAACTGTTTAAGCATTTGAATTTTTCTCCCAAGCTCGGTGCTACTGAAAGCACTAGTTCAAACCAACTACAGATTGCACTACGGGATCAACTGTCAAAGCTCAATTGGAGATTGAGGTGCATGTAGCAGTTACAAAGCTTGTTGCAGATCCTCCATTATCAGTCACCATCTCCAGGTATTCCGTGAGTCCTCTCAATTGCATGGAAAAGTCTTAAGATACCCCTACCTCAGCTTTTGGTAGCGCCCAGCACTGCAAACTGCATTCTCTCTCATTCATTTTCACCTATAGCTATTTTTCTACAGAATTTGCATCCATTTGTCACTTGGATTTCACCTATTCTAGAGGTCAAGTCATTTGCTTTTGAATCTTGAATACTCATTCAATCACATGGCCCTTGTGTGCAAACTGCGCTACAGAAATTCGCTACTAAAACTACACTGCAGATCCCATGTCTTATGTGTTGTGTTTTACTTGGATTGGTCAGTGTTATCTTTTGTATTCAAAGACTCGTTCATTAGCCTATTTTATTCACTCTATCATCATTCATTCATCTTAATATATGTTGGAAGTGATTGGAAGAAGTCCCTACCCTTCCAAAACTTTGATGACCATGGTGTGGTGACATAAAACTGAGCAGTGCATCCTTGCCTTCCTTAACTCGAAGTTTATTTCTCTCCTTTTTAAAGAAAAATCCATAAAATCAGTCTATTGTTAATTCAAGGTGAGTTGGAGGAAAATACTTGAGAGAGATCAACCATTATCCACTGTCATTTCTCATTTGATCTTTGCCTATGTTTGTTTCCTTTACCCCTCACTACACCACAACCTTTAATCCCCTGTTTATATCCATGGAGACACCTCAAAGGAAGAAGTCTCACAAGGGAGGGAGTGTGGTCAGGACTAAACCTTCTGACATGCACCTCTTTGATGTTGAGCCAATGGTCAGGGAGGTTTTTCAAAGGGTTGGTTGCCTCTCTTTTTTTCAAAACATGTAGAGGGGACACCCTGAAGTAGCAAGGCAGTTTGCATTACACTTTTATGGCATTAAGACTAAGGTGGGAAACCTTGAGTTTGAAGTATATGAAGCCTATATTACAAAAACCACTGGGATTCCTAATAGTGGTGAGAGTTGGTTTAAATCCACGATCCTCAATGTTGCCTTCTCCAAGGACTTCCTCAAACTAGACTATCAGACAGATAATTTGATCTGGATTATTTTCAGCACCAAATGAGAGCGGAGATATAATAAAGAAATGTACATAGACATCTCATATATCTAGTAATATAACATAAATGTATCATAGATGCAACCATAAACACAAAGATTCAGTAATTCACAATTTTCTATTAATGAGCGAAAAAAGTACAAAGACTGTAAAAATACAGAGTGAAAGACTCGCTAGAATGGTGGCAGCTTATCTCTGAGAAGAGATGTGATTGCTCCTCGCATTCCCAAGAAGATGATTTTACAATGAGGCTAAAGAGGCCTTTCTATCATAAAGAAAATCCAAAATCCTAACCCCGGAAGATGAAAAGCCAACAGTTTTGTGGACCCCATTTTGGGTAGTTTGGTGTATCAACTTCCCGGGGGCGTAACTTTGGCATACGATCTATGTTTGGGGCGCACGATACCTCGTTGGAAAGATATCGTAGAGGAGATTCATTTTGGGGGATCAATCAGATATTTTGGCCATTATTGAGAGCCTAGATCCTGAAAAACCTTCATTTAGGCCCTCAAAATGGCCCTAAAAGTTAAAAACTGCTAAAAATAGTAAATTACCAAAATTGCCAAAAAATTGTTTTGAGCCAGTTGGAAAAGGTGGATGGCCACCGATATCAACCTATATCAATCCTCCCTCCTTAGGAAGCAATGGTATCCATTGCATTGAGTTCCCAGGGGAGAGGGAAAAGTGTTTGTTGAATCTGCATCTTGATGAGTTGCATGCCTTGTTGGAGAAGTTGTGTTTCTTAGCTTGTTGAAGGTTGTCACAAACATGCGGCAGGAAGGGTTGGACCTTTTTAACCAGTCTAGATACATGAGATGCCTATGTGTAGAAGTAATCTTTACACTTTGATGTAATCTTGTCAACCTGCTTCTATTGGATAGAAGGTGCTTGGACTAAGGCTGCAGTGGTGTTCTTCTGTTCACGCTTTGAACAGACTGTGAAGACGCTAAATTTTTTAGTATGAGATACTACCTTGTAGCACTATTTATGTGGGACAATAGTCGGAATTACCTCTGGTATTCCGAAGAGATGACCCCCCAAAGTAACAATGACACTACGGGGTTGAGACTCATAAACAACATGGCGCTTCCACATATATGGTTGGCCCAAGAGAACATCGCAGACATCCAGTGGGGAAACATCACATAATACCTCATCCTTGAAAGGTTGGATGTCGTATGACAATCAACACTATTGGCTAACACGAAGATCTCATCCCTGGCGAAGCCACCTAATGTTGAATGGTTATAGGCATGGTGTTGTCGATAATCCCAACTGTTTAACAACCTCTGGTGAGATGAGGTTATTATGGCTTCTGCTATCAACAATAAATGCAGTGGGGTCCCTTTCACCCACATCTGTGAATGAAAAATGTGCTCCCCCTCTTTAGGATCTGCTGGTTCTTTTGGTTGAATTGTTGTGGTTGCGACAATAGCAGTGGGGTCTGCGTCGATGATCTGTATTTTACCAGTATTTTTAGAATCAGATTATGAATAAGGGTTCAGATCCTTATCTTTGATCTTGGCCACCAATGACTATTTTGAGAGACATTCATCGGTGTTGTGTCAGGGGCTTTTGTGGAAATCACACCATTTTTCATTGTCCTTCTTCGTCTTCCCGTGACCCTTCTTTTCCCGTGGCTTAGACTGGTTTTCAGGAAGATATTTTTTAGGGTCGTCTTTATCATACTTTGGTTGTTGCAGATTTGCAGACTTGAACTCCCATTTGTTCTAGTGCTTAAATTTATGCTCGATTTTAACAGCATATCGATAAGCAGCACCGAGTGATGAGAGGTCTAGAAAATCCATTTCTATTTGGATGTATCTGTGTAGAGACCCGAGGTATTTCAGAACCAAAT
The DNA here is from genome assembly GCA_009831015.1 of Picea engelmannii. Lineage (NCBI taxonomy): Eukaryota > Viridiplantae > Streptophyta > Pinopsida > Pinales > Pinaceae > Picea > Picea engelmannii. Next base: position 29,406 of record ML805496.1, read on the forward strand.
GTCGTTCAGAGTCTTTGACACCCAACTTAGTGCACAAGGTATGGAAGGTATTGGTGAAATCCGGAACTGCTTGGCCCCTCTCTTGCAACAATGTTGTCCATCTCATATACTGCTCCTCTTAGTTTCCAATAGGGTAATAATATTCCTTTATTGTGTCCACAAAAAAATTCCAAGTGGGATCAACCCCATATATTCCAAACTCTTCTGTGGAACTTTGCTCCCAATAAGTTTCCCACCAATGTTTGACCTGGGGTAGATATTTAAAGAGTACGGAGGTGATATTTTCCCTGTCTGAAAAATGGTTAACGGAGAAATAACCTTCTAACAGATTTAACCATTTGTCTAGGGCATCTGCATCTATCTGACCTTCAAATACGAGAATATCAAAATTAACCTATACCTTGAAAGGAGAGGTGATTCCAAAGTTTTTTTTTTATGAAGATGTGCATGTAGCTATCAGCAGGCGTTGAAGGATGTGGGAAAAATTCTCCATCATTTCGTCCCTCTACTGCGTGAGAACTTGCTCAAGCAACAGATTGATATAATCGTCTACTCCGTCATTTTTATTTTCTTCCACCATGGAGGTTTTCTTGGGTGTGTGAAAGAGATTTTATTCAAGAGATACAAGCTCGAGACCCAACTTTCTATACTCGGACCTCGTCGAGGACATGCACTAAAAAAAACGATCAAGAGCAGCCTGCTCTGATACCACTGATCTGGATTATTTTTGGCACAAAATGAGAGCAGAGATATAATAAATATATGTACAAAGACATCTCGGATATCCAATAATATAACAGAAATGTATCAGACATGCAACCATAAACAGAAAGATTCAGTAATACACAATTTTCTATTAATGAGAAAAAATGTACAAAGACTGTAAAAATACAGAGTGAAAGACTCGCTAGAATGGTGGAAGCTTATCTCTGAGAAGAGATGTGATGGCTACTCGCATTCGCAAGAATATGATTTTACAATGAGGCTCCAAAGGCCATTTTATCATAAATAAAATCCAAAACCCTAACCCCGGAAGATGAAAAGCCAACAATTTTGTGGACCCCGTTTTGGGTAGTTTTGTGTATCAACTTCTCGGGGGCGTAACTTTGGCATACGAACTCCGTTTGGGGCGCACGATAGCTCGTTAGAAAGGTATCATAGAGGATATTAATTTTGGGGGATCAATCAAATCCTTTAGCTATCATTGGGAACCTCGATCCCGAAAAACCTTCATTTAGGCCCTCAAAATGGCCCCAGAAGTTAAAAACTGCTAAAAATAGTAAATTACCAAAAATTCCAGAAAATTGTTTTGAGCTAGTTGGAAAAGGTGGGTGGCAACCGATATCCACCTGGATCAAAATTTGTCTAAGGGAGTGCCTAGAATCCACCTTGTTGAAGGCTTTGATAAAATGTTGAAGATCATCCAGAGATATTTTACATGTAATACCAGTATCATATAAGACTCTTGCTACATTTCATTGGTAAGGATGCAATGAATACCCCTTTTTATCTTTTGAGGAGCATGGGAAATATGTCTGATAGATTCCAAGCCAAGTTCAAGGCTGTGGACACTAGTGTCTTTCACTCTGAGTTGATCATGATGTTGGTGATGGAAAAATTGAAGAAGAGGAACATGCCTTGGGAACAGTTCATTGTCTCTGCCCATATGTAGCTAGATATAGCCTGTACTCCTCAGTCTAGGATGCAGAGCCCTTTTCCATATAGTAGTGTTTCTCTAGCAGGAACAAGCAAGAAGAGAAAAACCAAAGCCACTACTTAAGACAAAAAAACCTCAAGGAAATTGAAGAAGAAGAGAGGGAGGTTCATCATTCTCCACAGAGAGATTTTTCACCCTGTCCTACACCTGAATTGGAGGAAGTCCCTTCATCCACCAAAGCCACAGCCAAGAGGAGAAGGAAGTTTCATTTCCCTTCACCTACTCCAGCAGCTAAGATCAGAATCAGAAATCATTTTACTAGATCATCAGCACTTAAGGAAGTTGTTGAATTAGAAGTCTTACCCAAGGCTTCAGTTCCAATGAAAGAGAAAGATAAGGGTAAAGGCATTGATAAGCCTATTGAGGTGATCAACATAAGCACTCCACCTAGTAATCCCACTTTCAAAAGATTGATCAGGCAGCTCAAAGAGACTAGAAAGGAGGTTGCTCGTTTGAAAGAAGAAATTTTGACTCAGAGAATCAAGATGAAGGAGCTCATGGATATGTATAGTGAAACCCTTGATCTGGAAACAATTTTAGCAAGAAGAGCCTTGCCTCTCCATAGGCAACTTAAGAATCTCTACAGGCAAAATAGAATCTTTCAGTTCCAAAACATAAAGCTCAAGGAGGAATTGCAACATTTTAAGGATGAACTGGCACAGAGGAACTTAAATGTTATGGTAGAAGCTGCAATTGAAAGAGATGAACCAACAGTTAAGAAGATTACACCTGCAGTCAAGATGAATATCTTTGAAAAGGAGAAAGATGTTGGTATGGCAGAGGGAAGTTCTCCTGTAACAAGGAGGAGTGTTATATTGATGAAGTAGTTGGGGGATGACAGATCCATTTTTGTCGGTGGTCCCTTTTTGCAAATGTAAGGTGATCAAGAACAGTATATTTTTTCCACCTATACAGGCATCTACAGGCTCCTATTCCATCAGCTAAGTTTTTTGTGCTTTTGAAAGATTGGTCTCATCACACAGAAAAAACACAGACATTATGTAGTGCCATGGCACTATGAAATCGTCTATATAGTATGTTTCGCAAATTTTGCTACCTAAGATGCTACGAAATCTCCTATATGAACTACACAGTGGTGTTGCCGATTCTGCAGAATGCTACGAAATATCCTAGCTGAATTTAACAGTGGCACTACCAATTCTGTAGGACTGTGTCAACAATGGCGCTACCGAATCTGCAGAAGCATTTGATGGATGGTGCTACGGAAACTGCAGACCTGTTTTAGGAGTAGTGCTACAAAATATATAGATTTATTTTGGAGGAGGCGCTACAAAATATGCAGAGTTGATTTACAAAGGGCACTACAGAAATCACTACCAAATGCGCTACTAAATGGCGCTACGAATTGGCCTTTGCAGTCAAAGGATTTGAATTCATGACTCCTTTTTTATTGTTGATGATGTGGAGAGAAGCAAGGATCATAGGTGGAAGCATGGAGGCTTCATACAACCACTGGAGGACACTTGGCACTAAAAAGGAATCTGGCTAAGGAAGGAGACATTTCATTTAATTCTTGTTGGTGTGGTTGCCAACATGGCTCCTAAGTTGTAGCAGTTTGTTAAAATATGTTAGCACAGGTGTTAGAATTTTAGTTGTTTTGAAGAATCCTAGGTTGAGAAGGCCATATCGCACCTCTAGATGTTGTATTTCCTCTTTTGATTATAAATACATTTTCTAAATGATTAGAGAGGTTTGAATGGTTGAGTTGGGCTCCATGATTGTAATATTTTTGACTAAGTAGATTGTTCTCTGGTTATGTATTGGACTTGAGAATTTTTTATTAATAGAAGTCAGTTTCTCTTTATATCATCTTGTTGCCTCTTATACTAAAGTACTCATGATTGCATGATCCATATGATATTGTTATGGTTGTGTTATGATGAATGTTTGTTTATAATATTGTTATGATGTTCTTCAATGTTCTTTAACTTTGAATTCAAGAAGTTCTTGTGTTTGAGTATTTCCTCCTTTGGTTTCTTAAAGACCTAAAGTCAATAGGAGACCTTTACACCCCCCTCACTAAGTCTTCCTCATGTTCACTTTTACTCCCATTCACTGACTGAAGCTAATCAATACCTCATTTTCTTATGCATGCTAGCCTAGATTTCTGAGTTAAAACATTATTATTTTGAGTCTTGTCCATTTGACCTTTAATCACTCATTTACATTTACCATACTTTGATGGGTACTAGCCTTATCCTCTTTGCAATCTGAGGGCGATTCCCAGTGCTAACACAAGGTACTTGCAGATGACATGATTAAAATTGCATAGTGACTTGTTAACAACATTTGTGTTAAAACTTTTGATGACAATCTAGTCTCTAAAAATAATGAATAAATATTGAAGGCTATTAGTTTTATAGCCCCTTATAATGGTTTTACTTTGTCTCTACATTTAGTAATGAATACAAAAGATGGGCTTAATGAAATTACATGGTAGATTACCTTTGCTTCCATTCTTTACTTAGATAAGTTTACTTTATCATTTATGGTAGAGACAAAATTATGGAGAAGTCTGTCTTAATTACAGTTTTAATACATTTGACTTATGGCATGGAGAATAATGTGAGTCTCGTCTATGACTAGGTTGAGTGGATATTTGAGGTTATTACACATTATTTTGGTCACCCCAGTGATCAAATGACAACATGTGCATAACTCACTTCCATGTTCCCTGAAAACATTAAAAGAGACTTTCTCCATGAGAAAAGTGGTTTTCCTTTTCTTCCTTAAAACTATGTGAAATGAGATTGTCACAGCCTGCTCTATACTTGGGGTGCGACGATGCTTGATCATCACATGTTGCACCAAATATAGACCGCAACGTCATCGTAGGTTTCCTGTGCATAGGGTGTGACGATGCTTAAATAAAGGAAAAGTGAAATTCACGAATGTTCTAGAAGGGAATCTTTTAGAAGATGAGGTGGCCTCCGATTGGTTTGGATCTTACTCGCTTCTCTGATTTAGTGGGATCATTGTAATCTCTTCATCCATCCCTCTTTCACCCTATATAAAGAGGGATCTCTTCTGGAAAATGTTAAGGTTTTCAAATGCTTGCTTATACATGAAGAGTTTTGCTACATATATACTTGAGATAGATTTGCTTTAGCTCTCGAAGTCATATTGTGGATCTTCTTCATCAAAGGAATTAGAGCAAAGGTGTGTGTGTTGGATCAAAGGGCCATTGGAAGGTACCTTGCAACATCAAGGCATGGGTTGTATTCTCCACTTCCATTTTAATATAATGCAACAATACATTTCTTCCCTATAAAAGTGTCTTGACTTTTATTGTATAACTCATTGATCTTATACATAGAATTCATTGGAATATGTATATCCTTGTTCTCTCTCTTTGTTGGTTTGTGCTTCTTAAACAAGTTCACCATCCTTTGAATCCAAATATGGAGCGACAAGGATGACACTAGCGAGGATCAAGCATCATTTAAAAGGTATGTCACTTGTCCCTCTCTGAACTAGTTTATATGACAATGAAGTCTAAGGTGAAGTTTGTAATCTGTCTTGTTTTGTTCTAGCTTCCTTTGGAAGTTAGGGAGATTATTTTGTGTCCGCACTTACCGATTTGTCCAATAACAAAATTGGCGACCATACTGGGGATACGACTTATTTTGGTTTTTTGCTTCTTATTTTCTTTTAGCCTGCCTTCTTTTGGTCAATTTCATTCTCTGATTCTGTGGGTGATCCATCTTGAATCCCTAGATCTGAAGGTTCATTGAGAAATTTTGTCATTCTTCCAAATTTTCTTTATATTCAGGGTTCGTCACATTGTATTATATTTTTAGCCTGCGACGATTCTTCATCGTCGCACTCTGCTTGTGTAGGCCAGGGCGACGATGTCGCATTGTGCCTTACTTACATCCTACAACGATCCTACATCATCGCATTGTACCCTTCTGCAGCCTGCGACGATCCTACATCATCGCATTGTACCCTTCTGCAGCTTGCGACGATTCTTGTAGGAATTGTTGGAGTGACAGTCAAATTTTCTTTTCTTTGCCTAGATTTGTCGTTATTGCTTGGGATGAACTTTTAGCTTTGGTGAATGATTAGTTTACATCTTTTAAGCCTGGATTTGATTGATTTTCAAGGATTGAGAGTCTTCTTCATAAGCTTTGTAAATTTCATCTTTTACTTCTTATCATAAGGGTATAATCTCAAGGCTTTGCTCCCGGGTGCTTGTTTGATAAGTCGTTCTTGATTTCTTTTGAGTTTTAGATTCATTTTAAGTTTTGGATTGTTGTTGATTAAGAAACAATTTTCGTTTGCATTTGACAAAAAGTTTTCTTATCTTTTCATTTTTTTCTTGCATTGTGAGTTTGATTTGGGAAATAGTGTTGAGAGTGCATTAGTCTTCTTAGACCATTATTTATTTTTTGAATTATGTCTCTGTTTTGATTTGAAAACAGAGACTGAAGTTTATTCTTCTTTTTAGTAGTCTTTGTAAGAAAAATTTTGCATTCAAATATTTGTCAAAAAGAGAAAAATTTGAAAATTCAGTAGTTTTTTATTGTTTGGAATCCATATCATTCAAAGATTGAGAAATTGGGCTTTGTAGCTTTTGTATTCTAAAAATATAAAACCTTCTCCCTATTGTAATTATAGTTCATCGAATTAAACGATTTCATATGATCTCTTCTTGCATTTTATTGGGTCAAGGTCAAATACATCATCAGTTTCATTTATGTTTCCCTTTTGAGTAAGCAACAGCCTTTAAAATACAGCGTAATTTTAAAAAATCTATTAGCAACTTTTATTTTCTAGAATTGTTATACACCAACATTAGCTAGGATAGTGCTTTGGAATAGCTTGTAAGGCACACGCTCTAAAGAATCAAAACACACAATAGCATCTTGTGATAGGGAAAGTTCAAATCCACTTGCTACATTTTGTCTTGGGAAGCCCTTATAACACAAGGGTCAATCACAAGGTCGCATTAGGGTCGATAGAGTTACTCACCCTGTTTTGTTGGTATTAGTGTAGAGAGTGTGCATATTATTGGGGGTCACTTGAGAAGAAAATCATGTGGGGACCTTCTCAAGTTGATTTCGGGCTTAGATACCCTGCCCTTGCGCATGGATCGGACTATCGACTGCTTCCCCAGGCATCATTGTCGTAATTGGTAACCTTAGTGGCCTATCTCTTTAGAGTCTTTACATGAGGTGACTGTGGAGGGGCAAGTCTTCACGGTACCTGAAATCGATGTTGGCCAAACTTACTTGAGCTCCTTGGAGGGTATACACATGATTATCTATGGGAGCTTGCACCAGGGTGTAAGTCTGTTAAGCAGGTTGTCAACGTAACTTTTCCACCTGCTTTATCCTAGCCCCTTCTTGTCTTGATTTCATGATGTTGGATTTCATCACCAACTAGTGACTTCGAAATAAGAAGGTTTGTTTTTGTGTTTGATAACTAGATTATATTAGTGAGTGTTGTTTGTTTCTCTAGTTGGCCATAGATTTATTTCATTATTTATTTAGTGCGGCCAACATCGGCCCTCGTCGTTCACGTAGGATGCAAGGGTTACCTCCAGAAGATCTGAAAGAATACACAAATTTGCTTCCTAAATCACTAGAGGGTTCTCCTGAAGGAGAAATCAATAATGACGTAGCCTCTGAGATTGGAAGTTCTACTCCATTGGAGGAATCAATACTTCCTGTAAATCTGTTATTGAGTGTTGTATAAGATCCACTTTTTCTCTGGATAAATTCATCGGGAGACATTGTTTTTGAAGATTGTACTAGAACACCTATTGGACCTCACACGGAGTCTGGTGTAGACGATTCACTCTTTCAGAGTGAGTCATTTAGAACTCGGGTTCATATTGCTGGAATTTTTAATCCTAATTCTTATGCCCCTATCTGTTCTCTTTGGAGGACCTCTTCGGGACAAGATATTTTTGAAAAACTAGGAATGAGTAATCTATGCTAAAGGAGCTCTAATAAAACTATGGAATCACATAGGCATGTGACTTCCACTTCTTATACAATACCCTTGGATAATTTTACTAGCACGACCAATAATGTTGTCACAGTTTCAAACCAATTGTTGGTTGGTTCTCATACAATTCTTCCTCTCCAACTCGCTAGCTCTACCATGGTCCAACAAGCTACGCTTGTTTCTGTCTAAAGTGCGGTAATCACTCAAGCTCCAATTGGAACACCACTTCTGCTTATATCAAATCCGTCACTTACACATAGGTATCATGCTCTGAATACTTCTATTGCTAATCTTGCCCATAATCCATCCGGAGGGCCTAATATTTTTGTTCCTCCTGGGTATAATGTTGCTAGTATTTTTGTTCCTACACCTACCCAAATTCTCTCCACAAGGCCTAGCATTCCTCCTCCACCTTCACCTAGAGGATCTAATCGTCCTGACCCAAGTAGCTCCAATCAATTTGGAGGCACAAGTCATTCTGTCGCTTCTAGTTTTCAAATTCTTGCTGGAGGTCAACCTCAAGTTGGGGGACCATCTCAAGTTGGGGGGAAACCTCAAGTTGGGGGTCATAACCCAGTGTACGGGCAATATACCCCTGGATTACAATCTCAACCTTTGAATTTTCCTTTCCAAGGCAATCAACAATAGCCTGGGGGGGGGGATCCTCAAGTTAATTCTTTTGTACTCCCTAATTTTGGGCAACCATATCGAGGTTCTATGAATCCTACCTGGGGTTAAGATTTTTAGTCTAATGCTCCTCTCCAAGGAAGCATACCCAATCAACCAAATCATGTTGGCTATTTGACTCAAAACCCTCCACCACAGAATTTGACAAGACTCTCTAACAATCTACAGACTGCTTATGGTCCTACTAGTATACCTATGGGATTACCTCCTCAAAATTACCAGTTTCCTCAAGTGAACAGACAGTTGTCGTTTCTTGATACTTTGGATTTACCAGATTTATCTAGGATTTTGAATGATCCTATCTTGCATTCTCCTTATTGGTTGGATATACCTACCAAGTTACCATCATACATTCCTAAGTTTGACGGGTTCAGAAGCCAAATTGTATATTGAATTTCCACAAGGATTCTTCAACGACTTCAACACCTTAGCTATGGATTTCTTAACACATTACCAGTTACCAATACGATGCGAGATAGGAACTGAAATTTTGAGTTCATTTAAACAATCCTCTTCTACTCACATTTCCGATCATATTCACGAGTGGAGGAGGAGAAGACGCTTAATCAAAGTTCCCCTTCCTGATGAACTATTGGCCGAGTGGTTTACCAAGTCACTCATTGGTCCTATAGCCCGAGATGTCGCCATGGGTGGTGTCATCACTGAAGAGCAGGCGATCAGTCATGCTCAATACTTGGATCTCATTTATTCACAAACATGCACACTATATGATTTGATCCCTGATGCTCCTCTCCCTTCTACAAATCCAACCCCAACACCTCCAATAGCTTCTCATGTTGTTGATGGCGTGATTGGCACTTTTCACATTGAGACTCGGTCTGAATAAGCTAGTCATTCCAATCCCAAGTCTGCTACTTCTAATGTACAAAATACTCCTCCTCTGAATCCTTCTCCCAATAAAACCTTTGAGGTTAATTCAGTTCAATCTACACCTACCAGTAAAAATCAAAATAAAAATAAATGGAAGGGTAAGAATAAAGAGGAAAAAAATAATAATCAACAATTCGATAAACCCAAGACTCATCATGTTGATGACAAAGACAAGCGCAAACCTCAGTATCCCTACCTTATTTGTGGTGAGGATCATTATACGAAAGATTGTTTGTGACGTGCTGAGGTTACTAAGTTCCTGCAAGGGACCGAGACACCTCCTACACTCATCGTTTTGTCACAAGCGTTTCCTTCTCAACAGCAGGCCCAATTGGTCATTCATGACCAACCTTCTCCCTCTACCACATCTTATGTAATTATGTGTATCGGTGACTCCAAGAAGAACAAATTTGCAGTCGCTACTCGAGCCAAAGTTTATTCTCCCTCGAAAGAGAAAGTTGATGATTCACCACCTCCGTTGATTCAACCTCCTCCATCAACTTCACCTCCTAACGGTCCTCTTCATCTCAAACGACCGAGTCTAGATACAGTTATTCGTCCTCCTCCTAAGGGCGTTGTTTGTAAGTTGTCGTTTAATCCTCATGCGTGTGCTGCTCAAAACTATAATATTGTAGAAGACCTTGCACAGGAACCTTCTGCGATGTCAACTCTCGAAGTCCTTCAAAGTTGTCCTACGCAACGGAAGGCGTTGTTAAAGGCTATTGGTGGAATTGATCCTACCGATATGAACTTGATAATATTTGACTTAGAAGATCATATTCCAAGGCTTCCTCCTCAATTAGAATTTCAAATATAAGTTGTTGTAGAAAATAAGAATATTTTTCTAACCATTATTGATGAAGGAGCTTCGACTTGAGTCATGTCCATCACTTGTTGGAAAGCCATTGGCTCTCTTTCCCTTACCGAGTCACACAATACTCTAAAATCTTTTAATGGTACAGGGTTTAAACCTTATGGTGTTCTTCCTTCGTTGTCTATTATCTTAGAAGGAAAAGTGGTTATTGTTGAGGTTGAGGTCTTTGATGCACCTCTCAATTACAACCTCCTACTTGGTCGTAGTTGGATTGATTCCATGCGTGCAGTTGTTTCTACTATTTTCTGTGTGCTACATTTCCCACACCAAGGAAAAGTTGTTATTGTTGATCAACTTGCCTTCTTTAATTTCAATTCACGTACTAGTAACATACCTTTCATTGCAAAAACACCTCCTGGTTATGATAATGTCGGTGTGGGTCTTCTAAAGGATTCATCGTTAATGGGTACATTCCCCATTCCACCACTTGATATTCCTCCTCCTTTTGTTGCTTCGATTAACATGATATCAACCACTGTTGGTGAACTACCTTAGTCTTATGACCCTTGTATAGTACCTAGCTCGGACGACTGTCTTCATTACAGTGACAAAATGCCTTTAAGTCCGGTAGAATTGGTTTATCAAGCTATTCAATCGACAACTCCTTCTTCTCATTCTCTCTTAGACACGTCTTCAGATCCATTTCACGTGGTTTTTCAGACCGATGAAATGATCATGACAATTTTGTCTATGGTAGATACCCCATGGGATGATGGGCATCATCGTTCTATCCTCTTCCTCGAACCTGAGACCATAGAGAGTTACCAACAGATTTTGAATCTGTCTACTGTTGTTACTATTTCCTCTATTCCTGAACCAATACACGATGTTTTGTATGAAAAGAACTTGAGTAACATTTCACCTACCATCCCTCTAGATATTTCAATTAAACCCAGAGTCGTGGAAAATGTTCACATCGGTGCCTCATGTTCTGCTGATGAGATATGAATTTACAAAGCTCTTTTCCAAGAATTATGTGATTTTTTTTCATGGAGTTACGAAGATATGTCTGGCATTGATCTAGATATTGTTGTACATGATATAAAGACTTACCCGGACACTAAACCTATTCGACAGAGACTTCGCCCAGTACATACACGCAATTTTGTTGCTATTAAACTCGAAGTTGAAAAACTTCGTAAAGTCGGTTTTGTCTATCTTGTGGCTTTGACTGATTGGGTGTCCAATCTTGTTCCAGTTACGAATAAACAAGGCACAATCCATGTTTGTGTATATTATAGGGATATTAACAAAGCTTGTCCCAAAGAAAATTATCCAACCCCTTTAGTTGACCAGATCGTTGACGTTGTTCCAGGAGTGAAATCTTCTCCTTGATGGATGGTTTCTCCGGCTATAATCAAATCAATATTTTACCTACGTATCAACATAAGACTGCTTTTATTTGCCCTTGGGGAACCTTCGCATACCGAAAACTACCTTTCGATCTCAAGAATGTTGGCGTGAATTTTCAACACGCTATGTCTTACACTTTTCATGATATTAAGCACATTGTATAACCTTACCTTGATGATTTACCGACGCATTCCATGCGTCCTCAAGATCACCCGACACATTTACGATTCATTTTCCTACGTTGTTGCTATTATCGCATCCAATTGAATCCACATAAATGTGTATTTTGTGTGGAGTTTGGATGACTTATTGGTTTTATCATATCTACACATGGGATTAGGGTGGACCCTCTGAAGGTTGAAGTTATTCTCAATTTGCCTCCTCCTTCTACACTATGCCAACTCCAAAGTTTGCAAGGGAAGGAAAACTTTTTACGTTGATTCATCCCCAATTATGTTGAATTAACAAAAGGTTTTACTCGACTTCTTAAAAAGAGTCACGATTTTGTATGGGACGACACTGCCAACAAAGCCTTTGAAGATTTGAAACTAGCCTTAACCTGTACACCACTTTTATTTCCACCTGATTATAGTCGAGATTATTTCTTATACTTAGTTGCCTCAGACTCTACCATCGGTATGGTTCTAGTCCAAGAGGATGACTCACATGATGAACATGTTATCTAATATTTGAGTCGGAGTCTCACGACCACCGAAACCAAATATATTGATGCAGGAGCATCGCCAGCAGGTAGCAAGCGCGCGTGGATGTGGAGGACAGCTGGACAAGTGCCAGAACATTTCTTGTTGAAATATTTTGAAGTTTGAAAGCGCCATATAATTAATGGGATAGTTAATAGAGGCATACTTACATTTATGGAGGAGCATTGTAAAAGGACCTTGAGCGATCCGCTCTCGTCCATAGTAGATAGGATGCATTTATGTGTAATGAATGTAGGTAGATAGAATTTAATGCTTAGATTAGACAGTTTAGAGCGCAAGAGGGAAACGGGATACAGACACCCTCATTGTATAGTTGTAAGATTATTATGAGCATAGAGAATAGAGAAGAGAGCAGGGAACTGAATTTGAAAATAGCCATGTACAGAGATTTGAATTAATAGAAAGAGCTTCGATTCAAATTCATGGTGTCGTATTGGTTCTCTGTGTATGCATGTTGAATATTATGCTCATGGATGTTTGCTTTCTGTTATACATTTTCTTTATATGTTGTGTATATGATTTCATGCTTTGTGTTTGAAGTCTGAGAGAGAAAGGGAAATGAGTTTCAATTGTTTCTCTATCTGAGCAAGAGTTCCTGCAAGGAGTGCAGTCGAATTGTCCGCAAGGAGTGTGTTGACAAAGAGTTCAGAGTTTTATCTCCGAAAGCTCAGGAGGGTTAACGTTGTTCTCATTCTCACAGAAGTGCAAGTTGAACACAAGAGTCGTGCAAGGCATGCGTAGGCTGAGTAAAGTCTTAAGGTTTGTGAATCTAAGAAATTGTTGAGAGACTACTGCTGCAAGGAGTGTGCAGAGTTGAAGGCTTCAATTCTTTGAAGTAATTGAAGGATTCACCGCAAGGAGTGTGTGCGGGAGTCTTCTTTAAGACTCGGAGTTGGAGAAAGCTCAGGAGGGATAGAATCTTCACAGTTGTCGAAGAAAAGCACAAAAGTTTGGTGCCTTGAGGCGTTGAAAAGGAGGCGTCACAAGTTTTTATCGCAGGTGGTTAAGTTCTGTGGCAAAACATTTTGGTTACGAGTGAAGAAGTTCTTGAAGGGAGAACGGACAGTCGGAATTATCCATGGAGAATTCTCGAAGTCCCGCGAGCCGTCAGATCTCGCGAGGGAGTAAGGAGGTTATGGTGGTCGTTTTCTGCAAGCGGAAGCTCAAGAGAGAGAGGGCCATAGATTCATGCCAACGAGAACCATTGGATCTACTCGTGAAATTTCATTTCGGGAATTCATGGAGCGAAGGACCGAAGCTCCAACGCTTGGATCTGCGAAATTGCAAAGTCCGAGGTGGGCCCGTGGAAGAGACCGATGGACGCGTGTCGTCTGTTGAAAGAAGTCAATACCCCATTGACCTCTCGTGTCTCATAGATTCGTGAGAAAAGAGCCAGGAGTTCGATATTGAAAATCACAAAGCAGCGAGAAGCGAAAAGTGCTAGAGTTAAGCCTAGCCGGTGGTCACGCGTGGAGGACACTGACAAGAGAAGGAGCGTGACCGTATCGGCATTTCGGGTATCGTGAGATTTGGAAACAAGAGTTGAGAGGTTCGACTCATGAACTCGTGAGTGGCGAGTTGCGACAAGTGCTTAGGCACATCGGAATTTCGGGTCTCGGATTGTGAAGAGTTGAAGATTTGGGTGGAGAAGTTGCGAAGTCGCACTGACCGTCGAATCAAAGGGAAGATCCAAAACCGTCGATTATTGTTTGGGGAGGCAGAACATTAAAGTTCCAGCATTCTTTTTGGAGCTCGACATATCGGTTTTCGGAGGTCTAAAGGCACAGCCACTTGACCACAAGACTCGCGAAATCGCGAAGTCAGATCTCCTGAAGTGTGAAGGGAGATTCGTCGAGGTTTGTTGTGGGTGCAGACTTTCCTGAAGGGGAAATAGAAGAGCCAATTGTTGACAGCTCTTCGAGCCAGTGGAAGAAGAATGATCATGTGTGCGTGGACTTCCGACCTGCGGGTTGGGAGGGATGCATCAAGTGTGGTATCAGAGCCTAATTCTTGTTTGTATATTTCAGGCAGGAAAAGCGAGAAGGAATTTTATCCATGCCGCCGAGGATAAGGGACAGACAAACACCTTATCCACTAAAGGATAGAGAGGTGTAAAGAGAAATAGGTTGACAAGTGTCGAATCCAGCCGTGGAAAGAGATATACATGACCTACGCGCCAGATTCGTGGACATGGAAATAAAACAGAGGCGCACAGCTGGTATTGGAGATGTCAGTGAGTCCGAAAGCGAAGATGAAGCTGGACATGGAGAAGAAGAAGTCACAACAGAAGATGCAGCAAATGAACGCTTTCTTAGAGCTGTTGCAAGAATGGGTGCAAGAGCCAAAATGGACATTCCAGTTTATGAGGGAAACTTGGATGCTAAAGAGCTTCTAGATTGGATTAGAGCTCTGGACACATATTTTGACTATGAAGATGTCGAAGAAGACAAGAAGGTCAAACATGTTGTCACGAGACTTAAAGGACATGCAACATTGTGGTGGGATGAACTGCAAGCTGATAGACACTGCCAAGGTAAGCAGAAAATCAAGAGTTGGGATAAGATGATTGCAAAGATGAAAGCGAAATTCATTCCCAGGGATTATCAAATTACTCTATTTCGAAGGATGCAGAACTTGAGACAGAAGTTGATGACAGTGAAGGAGTACACTGAAGAGTTCTATAGGCTGAACATCAGAGCAGGTCATCGTGAAAGTAATGATGAAAAGGTTTCCAGGTATATGAATGGCCTGAGATACGAAATTCAGGATGAGATGAGCATGATGACCATCCGAACGGTGAAAGATGCTTATCAAATGGCTCTAAAGGTGAAAGAGAAGTTGAGCCGAAAGCAAGGTCAAAGAGGTCGAGGCAAAAGTCAAGCCAAGGGAAAATCAGTCGTCCAAGATAGAAATCATAAGCCTAAGGAAGAATGGAAGAAACCTCAGATTGAGAGAGGTGGAAGCTCACAGAAAGGGCAATATGCTGGACAGAGAAGGCGTTATGCGGATCAGAGAGGAGAGTATGTTGATAACAACATTTTTCCTCGTACTAGAGGTAGAGGAAGAGGAAGAGGTGGAGTGATAACATGCTTCACGTGCAGAAAGGTTAGAGACAAGTCTTATGAATGTCCAGACAAGAAGAAAGAGGAAGGAGAGACTCACATCGCCGAAGCACAGAGGCGAAATGTTGAGGCAGAGGATGTTGAAGGCGGAAGATCGTTGATGATGTGAAAATCTCTTTTGACACCAGAGAAAGAGGTGGAGAGTTCAGTCCAAAGGAACAGACTTTTTCAGACTGCGTGCAAAGCCAAAGACTGGAAATGTAAAGTTATTGTAGACAGTGGTAGCATGGATAATCTCGTTTCTACAGAGATGGTAGAAAAATTGGAGTTGGAGACGATTGATCATCCAAGCCCATACAGATTTTTGTGGTTGCAAAAAGGACATCAGGTAAATGTCACTAAGCAATGTTTAGTTGAGTTTAAAATAGGAGGGTATAAAGATGAAATACTCTGTGATGTTATTCCTATGGATGTTTGTCATCTATTGTTGGGTAGATCGTGGCAATATGACAGGAATGTGATTCATGACGAGAGAATGAACACATACACCCTAGAGAAAAATGGGAGAACTCACATGTTGTTGTCGATTAAGGATAAAGAGGTGAATCCTGAAGTAAGTAACACTGTACTTCTCATGAGTGGGAAGGAACTTCTTACAGAGATTAAGAAGAAGGAGGAACCGCAATTCATTGTGGTCAGGAAGCCAAAGATTGTTTTAACCAGCACAAGGGTAGATGATTTACCAGAAGAGGTTCAGGAACTGCTGGAAGAGTTCACTGACATAGTAGTGGATGAACTACCTCGTTCGTTGCCACCGATTAGAAGTATAAGTCATCAAATTGATCTCATACCAGGAGCTAGTTTTCCAAACAAAGCAGCATATAGATTGACGTCGCAGGAGAATGAAGAGGTCAAAAGGCAAGTTCAGGATTTGTTGGACAAAGGTTTGGTCAGAGAAAGCTTGATTCCATGTGTTGTTCCAACAATACTGAGTCCAAAGAAAGACGGAGGCTGGAAGATGTGTATTGACTCGAGACCAATTAACAAGATAACCATCAGGTACAGATTTCCATTGCCAAGGATGGATGATCTGATGGATTGCCTGAGTGGGGCCAAATTTTTTTCGAAGATTGATTTGAAGAGTGGTTATCATCATATCCGCATGAGGGAAGGAGATGAATGGAAGACAGCGTTCAAAACCAATGAAGGGTTATACAAATGGCTTGTCATGCCGTTTGGCTTAAAAAATGCGCCAAGTACTTTCATGAGATTGATGAATGAAGTCTTGAAGGATTTCATCGAAAAATTTGTCATTGTGTATCTTGATGACATACTGATTTTCAGTAAAACAAAGGCAGAACATCTGAAACATTTGACAATAGTGATACAGAGGTTACAGCAAGAGAAGCTGTTGATAAATATGAAGAAATCCTCATTCATGAAGACGGAGCTCATTTATTTGGGTTTTGTTATTTCTGCAGATAAGTTGAGGATGGATCTGGATAAGGTGGAGGTAATCAAAAATTGGTCGTCACCAAAGAATATCTTTGAGGTGAGAAGTTTTCATGGATTGGCTAGTTTCTACCGAAATTTCAACGGGAATTTCAGTGGAATTAGTGCACCGATGATGGACACAGTGAAGAAGAGACACAAGTCTTTTCACTGGACAGAAGAGGCTGAGAAGAGTTTTCATCTGTTGAAGAGGAAAATCACGGAACAACCAATTCTGGTGTTGCCTGATTTCCAAAAGACATTTCAAGTGAAATGCAATGCAAGTGGATTTGCAATAGGGGAAGTTTTGAGTCAAGAAGACAGGCCGATAGCATACTTCAGCGAGAAGTTGAATGAAGCGAAAGTAAAATACTCCACGTATGACAAGGAGTTCTATGCTATTATACAGGCATTGAAGAAATGGAGACATTACTTAATTCCTAAAGAGTTTGTCTTATACAGTGATAATCATGCATTGCAATTTGTGACTCAACAAGAGAAGTTGAACCAAAGATATGTAAAATTGGTTGAGTATATGCAAAATTTCACTTTTGTGATTAAACATATTTCTGGTACTACTAACAAAGTTGTTGATGCTTTGAGCAAGAAGTGTTTGCTATTGCAGGAGTTCAGAGTCAAAACATTGGGTTTTGATGATCTCAGGGACATGTACAGAGATGATCCAGATCTTAAAGAGGCGTATGAAGCAGCTGAGAATCCAATTCTCAGGGATAGAAGCCAATGGGCAGAATACATGATCCAGGAAGGATTATTGTTTAAAGGTAATTAGCTTTGTATTCCAAAATGCTCCATGAGGGAGAATTTTCTCAAAGAGAAACATAGTGGAGGATTGGCCAGACATTTCGGTCATGAAAAGACGTTCGCAAAGTTGAATGAGTCATATTTTTGGCCAGGAATGCGAGCAGACATCAAAATATTTGTGGACAGATGTAGAATTTGTCAACATTCAAAAGGAAAGAGGCAGAATGCAGGTTTTTATCAACCATTACCCATACCTGAGAGGTCGTGAGATGCAGTTAGCATGGACTTCATATTGGGGTTGCCAAGAACACAAAGAGGGTTTGACTCAATCTTTGTGATAGTGGATAGATTTTCCAAAATGGCACATTTCATTCCATGTCAGAAAACCAGTGATGCAACTCACATTGCGAACCTGTTTTTCAAAGAATTCATTCGACTTCACGGCTTGCCAAGAAGCATAATTTCGGATCGAGACACTAAGTTCATAGGACACTTCTGGAGAACCTTGTGGAAGAAGTTGGGGACAAACTTGTCATTTAGTTCAGCTTATCATCCTCAAATGGATGGACAGACGGAAGTCGTGAACAGAAGTTTGGGAGACTTGTTGAGGAGTTTGGTGACAGAACACCATAGCCAGTGGGACAACATATTACCACAGGCGGAGTTTGCTTACAACGATTCAATCAACAGAAGCATGGGATAGAGTCCATTTCAGATTGTTTATGGCATGCAGCCAAGAGGAATTTCTGAGCTGAGGGATTCAAAACAGATTGTGACTAGGAGTGCTAGTGCAGAAGATTTTGCAGAGGCGATAAAGGAACTTCACAGCTAGGTGAAGGAGCGATTAAAACATTCGAACCAAGAATATAAGCGGAGAGCAGATCAACACAAGAGACAACTTCAATTCGAAGTTGGTGATTTGATCCTTGCACATTTGAGAAAGGAAATGTTCCCGAGTGGAACATATAATAAACTGAAGATGAAGAAAATCAGACCATGTAAGGTCTTGAAGAAATTTGGGGCGAATGCATATAAGATTGAATTACTCGAGGGGGTCAGAATCTCTCTGATATTCAATATCTCAGATTTGTACCCTTATAAAGTTGAGGAAGCAGAAGAAGGAAATGAGCAGCCAGAGGTTCAGTGGACAAAACAAATGCCAGTTGCAGAAAAGTCGCAGATGGAGCGCATACTGGACAAAAGAGTTGGTAAGAGGACCAGGCGAAAGCAATACTTTGAATACTTGGTCAAGTGGAAGGGGCATCCAGTTGAAGATGCCAGCTGGGAGAATGAAGCCGAAATACAGAAGCATGGACAGACCGTGCGAGAGCTCATGGACGGGAGCCCATGAAAATTTTCAAGCAAGGGAGTATGATGCAGGAGCATCGCCAGCAGGTAGCAAGCGTGAGTGGATGTGGAGGACAGTTGGACAAGCACCAGCACATTTCTTGTTGAAATATTTTGAAGTTTGAAAGCGCCATATAATTAATGTGATAGTTAATAGAGGCATACTTACATTTATGGAGGAGCATTGTAAAAGGACCTTGAGTGATCTGCTCTCGTCCATAGTAGATAGGAGGCATTTATGTGTAATGAATGTAGGTAGATAGAATTTAATGCTTAGATTAGACAGTTTAGAGCGCAAGAGGGAAACGGGATATAGACACCCTCATTGTATAGTTGTGAGATTATTATGAGCATAGAGCATAGAGAAGAGAGCAGAGAACTGAATTTGAAAACACCCATGTACAGAGATTTGAATTAATAGAAAGAGCTTCGATTCAAATTCATGGTGTCATATTTGTTCTTTGTGTATGCATGTTGAATATTATGCTCATGGATGTTTGCTTTCTGTTATACATTTTCTTTATATGTTGTGTATATGATTTCATGCTTTGTGTTTGAAGTATGAGAGAGAAAGGGAAATGAGTTTCAATTGTTTCTCTATCTGAGCAAGAGTTCCTGCAAGGAGTGCAGTCGAATTGTCCACAAGGAGTGCGTTGACAAAGAGTTCAAAGGTTTATCTCTGAAATCTCAGGAGGGTTAACGTTGTTTTCATTCTCACAGAAGTGCAAGTTGAACACAGGAGCCGTGCAAGGCGTGCGCAAGCCGAGTAAAGTCTTAGGGTTTGTGAATCTGAGAAATTGTTGAAAGACTACTGCTGCAGGGAGTGCGCAGAGTCGAAGGACTTCAATTCTTTGAAGTAATTGAAGGATTCGCTACAAGGAGTGCGTGTTGGAGTCTTCTTTAAGACTCGGAGTTGGAGAAAGCTCAGGAGGGATAGAATCTTCTCATTTGTCGAAGAAAAGCACAGAAGGTTGGTGATTTGAGGCGTTGAAAAGGAGGCATCGCAAGTTTGTGTCACAGGCGGTTAAGTTCTGTGGAAAAACACTTTGGTTATAAGTGTAGAAGTTCTTGGAGGGAGAACGGACAATCAGAATTCTCTGTGGAGAATTCTCGAAGTCCCGCGAGCCATCAGATCTCGCGATGGAGCAAGGAGGTTACAGTGGTCATTTTCTGCAAGCGGAAGCTCAGGAGAGAGAGGGTCGTAGATTCATGCCAACGAGAACCGTTGGATCTACTCATGAAAGTTCATTTCGGGAATTCGTGGAGTGAAGGACTGAAGCTCCGACGCTTGGATCCGCAAAATTGCGAAGTCTGAGGTGGGCCCGTGGAAGAGATGGGTGGACGTGTGTCGTCTGTTGAAAGAAGTCAATACCCTGTTGACCTCTTGTGTCTCGGAGATTCGCGAGACAAGAATCGGGAGTTCGACATCGAAACTCATGAAGCAGCGAGAAGCGAAATGTGCTAGAGTTAAGTCTAGCCGGTGGTCACACATGGAGGGCGCTGACAAGAGAAGAAGCATGACCGTATCGGCATTTCGGGTATCGCGAGATTTGGAAACAAGAGTTGAGAGGTTCGACTCACGAACTCGCGAGTGGCGAGTTGCGACAAGTGCTTAGGCACATCGGAAGTTCGGGTCTCGGAAGGTGAAGAGTTGAAGATTTGGGTGGAGAAGTTGCGAAGTCGCGTTGACCGTCGGATCAAAGGGAAGATCCGGAACCGTCGATTACTGTTTGGGGAGGCGAAACATTAAAGTTCTAGCATTCTTTTCGGAGCTCGACATATCGGTGTTCGGACGTCTGAAGGCACATCCGCTTGACCACAAGACTCGTGAAATCGCGAAGTCAGATCTCCCGAAGTGTGAAGGGAGATTCGTCGAGGTTTGTTGTGGGTGCAGACTTTCCCGAAGGGGAAATAGAAGAGCCAAATGTCGAGAGCTCTTCAGGCCAGTGGAAGAAGAACGATCCTATGTGCGTGGACTTCCAACCTATGGGTTGGGAGGGTTGTGTCATATATGCATGTGGAGAAACTTGCCTTGGCAACTATTCAAGTTGTGAAACATTTTCATCATTACATATTATTTCATAAAACCACAGTCATTTCCAATTGAAACACCATGCAACACATCCTTACTCGACAATTGTTGGGGGGGGAATACTCCAAATGGATAGTTATTCTCCAAGTGTTTGATTTGGAGTTTGAGCGAGCCAAGTCAAGGAAATCTTTGGTTTTTGTCGAGTTGATATATGACCTTTACTCTACTGAGACAGAAACTGTGGCAGAAGATTCCTTTCCTGATGAGTCTCTCTTTCTGATCAGTTCTGACAACATATGGTATGGATACATTATCATTTATCTCCAAACCCAAACTTTCTAGCCTGATATTTCTAGTGCAGATCGTCATTGCATTCGGTATCAAGCCCATCAATATATTATTCTTGGTGATACCCTTTACCGTCGTGGTATTGATTCCATATTTTGACATTGTCTAACCTATGATGAAGCTGAGAAATCTTTGAATGATTGTCATTCTAGAGAATATGGCAGTTATATGTCTGGGTATGCCACTGCCCAAAAGATCTTGCGAGCTGGTTACTTCTGCCCTTCATTGTTTAAGAATTGTATTTTTGTCATTCAGAAATGCCATGCTTTTCAAATGTATAGCAATAAGATCTGATATCATCATGCTCCTCTTTACCCTGTAGTTTCCATTGGTCCATTCGCTAAATGGGGCATTGACTTCATGACATGTAACCCTCACTCGACCGAGGGGCATGGATACATCATCCTAGCTGGGGCTTATTTCACTAAATGGGTCAAGGCGATGCCTACATTTGATAATACCGAAAAAACTACAACGTTGTTCATATTCAATCATATCGTTACTAGGTTTGATGTCCCTCAAGCCATCATCACCGACTATGGTAGTCATTTTCGCAATTTCATGATGTCTTAACTTACCGAGAAGTTGGGTCTTCGACATGAAAACTCAACACCTTCCTATCCACATGCCAATGGCCAGGTTGAAGCAATCAACAAAATTCTCAGTACTATGCTTCGACAGATGGTAGGAATTCACAAGTAAAGTTGGCACTCGATGCTCTTCTCAGCATTATGGGCATATCGGACATTCGTTAAATCTGCCACAGGGTTCACACCTTTCCAATTAGTATATGGTATCAAAGTTATTCCATCGATTGAATGTGAAATCCCATCTTTGAAACTAGTTTTCGAAATTCTCCCCAACACCTCAGCTGAAGAGGAACGTCTCTTGTATTTGATGCAATTAGACGAGACTCGTTGTGATGCCACCTTAGTCATTGAAACTCAGAAGAAGCGTGTCAAAGCTCAATATGACAAGCATGTCAAACCATGTGGTTTTTTTTAGGGTGATTTGGTTCTTATTTAGGAACAAGATCAGGACTTATTAGGGGCCGGTGAATTCGAGCCCATGTGGTGTGGCCCTTATATTTTGAAATGGGTGTTGGAGAAAGGGGCTTATGATCTAGTATATTATGATGGAATTCCTTTGAGTGAACTCATAAATGGGATTTACTTGAAGAAGTATTGTGCTTAAAATATTTTTGCATTAGTGTTGTGTATTTTTAGTGTATCATACTCTAGTGTGCTTTTTCGTTTTTGTTCTGCCTTTTAGCTGATTACCTTTCATTGTTCTTGGTTTCCAGATGTCGATGTCTTCACTACCCTATATTGGCTTTGTTGATGGTGATAGTCGCAGTACTCAAAACCTAGTGTCTGTTGCATGGGAAATCTATGCACCTACCGATGAGTTGATCAGTATACACGGTGTTTGTCTTGGTCGTGCAACTAATAATATTGTGGAATATAGTGCACTTATCGAGTTGTTAACTAACGCCATTTCATTTGGTATCTGTCGTCTTATTGTACGACTTGATTCATAGTTAGTAGTACTGCAATTGAGTAACATTTATTCCATCTGAAGTCCTACTTTGTTACAGGTATATTTAAGAATTCACTTCTTGGAAAGACATTTTGATTATATTGAGTATCATCGTATTCCTAGATGTCTAAACACATTGACAGATGCATTGGCTAATTAAATGTTAGACATACATTTGAGACATTTATAAACCCAAACACACATTTTACAAAGACAAGTAAGCCGGTAGGAACTTTATATTACAAAAGTTACAAAAAGTGTTTGTCCAAAGACCAAAATATCAAAATAGTGAAGCTCGTGGCTTCATATACAAAAGCATCAAGTATGTTGCTTGTTTAACAAACAACTGCCCATGCCACTCTATGGAGAAGTCAACCAATAGATGTTGATACGCCAACTGTATGGCATTGGTAGTGTCGAGAAAGTTCGTCCACCGTGGAATCAGGGATGGTCATGATTAATCCCTCTAGGTTCTACTCAATCACCTCAAGATCCACAGTAGCCACTCCTGCCACACCACCTCTCTCTCCTCGCCTCTGAAAGGGATATGATCCTGGAGGACGATAAGGCGCGATATCTGCATTATTGAGAGCACTTGATTAGTCTTGAATAAATGACAAAAAAACATTTTATAATTAAAATATCAAAAAACATCATATAATGAAAATTTCCTTCTTACCTATGTCTCCCCACTGTGATCCCTCGGGTAGAGCTAAGTAAGGATCCCCAGGGAAGTTAGTCCTGATGTTAGCATAGTCCTCCACCATGATTAGTTGATTTCTCAGCCACTGGAAGAAAACCTCGTCATATTTGAGGATAGGCACGCCACCATGACAAGCCATCAAATCCACCCATCATTTCATCCATGGATCTTGTGGAGCGGGTATTCCCCACTCCACCTGTAGACGTAAGACGGGGACCCTCTCCAGGAAGAAGGATACTAAAATGGATCCATAACCAAATTGTTTCAACCAACCATTCTGACACTTTGTCAGGTGCTTTTTCATGTTCTTCAAGAGACCCTCACACCAGTTAAATACCTGGGACTCCATACACTCTATGGCATACTGAAAGTGGCTCTGCAAAGCCATGTGGGGATCCCCACTCTCTGCCATCCTAGTGATAGTATAAATCATGGTTCTCAATGGTAAATCCTGAACATTCCTAATGGAAACCTTGCCACTATAATTTTTTGTACCTGACACACAATAGTGTGAAACATAGTAATCCATGGGTTCTCCTCCACCCTTGCTTCCCAAGAGTGATACCCGAGAGCCTCAGCGAGATAACCCTGTCAGAAAGTAAATATCATATATCTCCAAGATGAGTGTATGCACACCCACATGAAAGGCTTGTTCATTTACATTCCACATGTGGAGTAGATACTCCAACAATCTCAGTTAGGCTCTCATGCCCTGAATTTCGAAGAATTTGAGTAAACCACACTCCCGGAGTGCCATCACTGTGCTTGGGTCATTCCCGGAAAAGTAGTATTTTTCCTCATGCTCTCGTTCCCTCCACTCGAGCATTTTGAATGAGGAAAACCTTCCAAGTAACATCAAAAGATGATTAGAGTCGTAAAAAATCAATTCTTAGAAGTTTTCCTAACTCATTTTTTCTTTTCAAAAATTGAGTTGCAGTCGTCGCAATGCATTTCTTTTGCGCAGAGTGATGTCGTCACACCCTAGCTTTGTGTCCCCTGCAATGATTTGAGATCATTGCAATTCACGATACTGTGAGCCTACAACGATCTCAAAGCGCAGTCACCTCCAAACAATCGACCTAAACTCAAAATTAAACCAATAAAAATGAAATTTTAAACCATGAAAAGAGAAAGGGGCAAGAGATTACCTTTTTTGACGGAATCAGTTTGTGAAATAATCCACCAAGCGCTCTGGAATCGACGCTTGAAATTTGGAAGAAAATGAGGGTTTTGGGCACTATTTGGGTGAAATTGCAAAATGAAATGGTAAATGAGTTGTTTACACCTATTTTATTACTTTTTACCATATTTTATTGCAAAATTAAATTATTTTTTATATTTCACCTATGCCCTAAAGGCTAACCAACTTCACAAATTGTTTTCTATTACAGATTGAAAGATCTAAGGACGAGACGTTTGAATGGGATCCATCATTTTTTGTTGTTTTGTGTGTTTTTCTTATGTACAGATGTTTTTAGGGTTTTTTAGGAAAAACTTCGATCACAGTCTTAATTCTTTCTCATGCTCGTGAAACCATGAGAATGCAATCGAGTAACCTTTTATCGTTTTTTTCCGAACTCAGATTGGTAATATGAAAAAATAACCCTACGGAGTATCCTTTAACCTCTTTTCAAGCTCCTTAAACATGAAAATATAGCTGAGCAGCCTTGTTTTTTTCACGCTCGTAAAATTACTTGAAGAAAACGTCTGATGAGCGGTAGATTATCTCTTTTTTTATCTCGTTAGACTAACTTACGAAAAAGGGCATTATGGAGTTCTCTTTAAGTGTTTTTTAGACTCTCTAAACATGAAAAACACCTGAGTTTTCTTTCTTTGGACTCGTAAAACAAACATCAAAAGGCCCATATGGGATCGAACCACTCTTTCTTAGGGTTCATTAAACATACTATGAGGGACTCGTCCAAAGGATGAGCTTACATTACAAGCATATGTTATCCTCCTCAAGCTTACGTAAAAATAAAGAGGTACTCGCCAGAAATGGTGGGGGGGAATTGGGAAAGAAATGTGTATCTATATCTATGTTAGTGGGAGTAAAAGTCGCTCTTGAACATGACACCCCCCTTCATCACTGTATCTGAGTTGGGAAATCCATTTGTCTCTCGTTTGAACATCCACAAGTTCATATGTTGGGTCCTCCTTAAGTCAACGTTGCCAAGACAATTGTCATGTTGTTCATATGTTCAAGAGAAGTCCAACCTAAACAATCCTTCTATCGATTCGGCCATCTATAGTTATAATTTTTCTACCATGTAGGCCTTCCCTAAGTCAGTACCAACTCACTTCATACTCTAATCTACTTCAAATCTGTTACATATTTCGTGTCATTGATGGGGGATACATTAAGACCTCCTATGACAAATCTTTTCCTGTCGACTTCAACTCATTATCCGGGAACAAGACTTAGAAATCATTTAGTACCTTGGAGCCTGCATGCCTCAATGGCAAGTTTTCTCACTTTCAACAGTGGGGTCACATCACTGACCCCTGATTGGAAGATTCCATTGAGCGTTCGACTTCAAATCATTCATTCACATTCATTGGATTGTACTAGAGTAACTTGGGAGTCATTGACATCAATGGTGATTTCCCTCGCACTTGTTAACAGTTTTCATTAATGACTAGTAATCAAGTGGTTTCTACCATGTTCGACTTCAACACCTATAATCATATGGCTAGATTTGTACTTAGAGACAATGGAAATGAAGACCATGGATCTCACCATATCAGTCCAGGTTGCGACAGAGTATTCATGAGTTTGTATCGACACATAGATCATGTTGGGAGTTGGTGACAACGAATTCCTCCAAGGATGGATTTGGATCCTATTATTCTGCGTTGGTTGCAACTAAATAGACTAAGTTAGAATATGGATAGGGATTGCATTCAATAATTAGTTTCTTGTGTAAATATATATAAATTCATGTAAGCCCGTAGAGGCAGATACGACAGAGTGAGAGGAATGAGAGAACTTGCAAGCATGTTTTAATCTCCATGATATGAATAATAAGACAATCGATTCCTATGCTTGGTGGACATAGCCCAACGTTTGGGTGAACCACATGAAATCCATGTGTTTATTATATGTGTGATTGTTAATTATCATATGTGAATTGTGTTTTCCTCATTTTCAATTCCAATAAGTGGTATCAGAGCTTGTTAGAGGAGAGGTGTCGAGGGGGACAAATTTCGAAGGAGCAGCAACATCTGTGTGAGGTGCGTCGATTTCTACATTGTTGCAGGTCCCTCCTCTGGAAGGGTGCAACGTCATACTAGAAAAACTTATCACGTGTGTGAAAGCCTGAAATTGTCACGGTCCAGCCATGTGATACAGTGCGACGACCCTTCAAGATAGTCGCACTCAAATTGTATCGAGACCTGCGATGGCTCCCTAAAACTCTGCAGGTAAAGAAACCTCCGCATGATTTTCTTCTTGGAAAATTTAAGGTATGGTTCTTTGGAAAAGTAAAGGTCGAGAAATTAACTAAAAAATAGTGTTTTTAAATTAAAAAGTGTAATTCACGTTGGTGGATCTGTTTTAAAAGGGTTTTTATGGAGTGAAAAAATTAAGGAATAAAGTAAATTAAAAAGGTTTTATGGAATATATAAATTTTTAATATTTTAAACCTTTTTTATGGTTATCATTTAACCTTATTTATTAAGGATCCACATTTAACCTTATTTACTATTCCTCCACATTTAAAAGGGTTTTATAAGTAGTGGGTATTAGGAGATTTTGTGCTAATGGCTAAGATGCAGAGTTCGAAGTTTGAAGTTGAAAAGTTCACTGGTAAAAGAAACTTTGAGCAATGGAAGCTCAAGATGCGGGATTTACTGGTGCAACAAGGGTTGCAAAAAGCATTGGCAGGAAAGTCAAAGAAACCAACAGCCATGACGAATGAGGAATGGGAAGATCTGGATTCAAAAGCTCTTGGTACCATTCGTTTATGTCTAGCGGATGATGTTTTGTTTAATATCGTAGGAGAGGATACAACATCAGGCTTATGGAGCAAGTTGGAAAGTCTATATATGACGAATTCCTTGATGAGCAGAATCTACGTGAAGAGACAGTTGTACAGTTTGCGGATGAAAGAAGGTGCAAAAGTTGTTGACCATTTAAATACCTTCAATACCCTTATAGTTCAATTGAATATTATGGAAATTAAATTCAAAGATGAAGATAAGGCTATTACACTATTGTGTTTGTTGCCTGAGTCTTGGGATAATCTAGTCACCTCTATTATCTTTAGCTCAATAGATGTTTTAGATTATGACTCTGTTGTGGGAGCTTTGTTGGCTGAGGAGATGAGGAGAAAATCTAGTTAAGAAACCTCAACTTCATAGGTGATGCTAGTCAGAGGTCGAACTAAAGAGCATAATGAGAGAAGTTTTTCTCGATCTAAGTCAAGACATGGAAAGGGTAAAGCAAAATGTTGGTACTGTGGAAAAATAGGACATCTCAAGAAATATTGTTGGAAGAGAAAGGAATCTGAGGAAAACTCTACAAAGGAAGAAAATTTGGCTGTAACAAATTAAGGTATGACTGATCAAGTTTTATTCGTTTCCAGTAATTTACAATATCAAGAAGAATGGAAGTTAGATTCAGGTGCCTCCCACCACATGTGCTCACATAGAAATAGGTTCATTTCTTACCAATATGTTGATGAGGGTGTAGTGTTTATGGGAAATGGTATTCCATGTAAAACTGTTGGGGTTGGTAGTATTAGAATGAGGATGTTTGATGGTGTTGTTAGGGAATTAACGGATGTTAGATATGTACCTAAACTTAAATCAAATTTGATTTCATTGGGAGTGTTGGATTCTTGTGGATATAAGTATACAGGTCAAGGTGGAGCACTCACATTGTCGAAAGGTAGTTTAGTAGTGATGAAGGCAACAAAGGTTGATAACCTTTATAATCTGGAAGGGAGTACTGAAGTAGCATCTGAAGTGACAGATGTATCTTCTTGTTTATGGCAGAAGCATCAAGGTCATAAGATCAAGAAAGAATTGCAGGTACTGATAAGCAGTAAATCATTTCCAGACTTAAAATCTTTGTTTCTGAATTCCTACTTGTTTTATATCTCTGCAAGTTATGATGGTGGTATAAAGGGATGTTGTGTGTGGGATCCTACTTCTCACAAGGTCATAATTTACAGAGATATAGTATGTATGAAACAACCAAAAGGGTGTTGGAAATGTTTAACAGGTAGCATATGCTTGTCATTGATGGCAAGTACAGCAATGAAGATGGCATGAATACAGGAAGAATATAACAGACAGGCACCAGAAGTATTTTGGGAAGAAGCTGCAGAGCAACCTCGATAAGATTAGAAGAGATAGTGTAGAGGATGTTTGGTATGTTTTACAGGCAGTGTAAGCTTGTCATTGATGGCAAGTACAGCAGTAATGATGGCTTGAGTACAGCACCGATGATCAACAGGCAAATAGAAGATAAGTCCAGGAATATCGAATGATCGAAAGCAACACTGGAAAGTACAACAGTGATGATGGCAAGTACAGCAGTAATGATGGCTTGAGTACAGCACCGATGATCAACAAGAAAATAGAAGATAAGTCCAGGAAGATCGAATGATCGAAGGCAACGAAACATTGACAAAATGATCGAAGGCCCGAGAAGCATTTCTGATCGTTGGATCCCATCCAAAATTCCCGACAGCATGAGGGTCGTCAGATCTGAATAAAGACAAGAAGAGTGCGCTAAAGAGGAGGATAGATCTCAGGCATCAGATCTGAGCGCAGGGTCCGACCACCGTTGGATCGAGGAAAACCTGCACGATCTTTAAAAGTGCAAGGAGTAGAGGGCTCACAAATCCTGAAAGCAGGAGGACCGTCCATCTCAGGGGGTTATGTGGACCGTTGATCCAAGACCATTTCGGGGTTTCAAAGATCGAGTGTTGGAGATGTCAAAGAATATTGACATCAAGAATCCCGAAATCGCGATGTGTGAAATCCCGACTGAATCTGAACCGTCAGATCAAGATGTGATCTAGACCGTCGACCCAACTCACGTCAGCAAACCACGTCAGCTAGGAACACATGGCACAACCAGGTAATGAAAAGTGTCAGACTGATTCAACATTTCAGGCACATGTAAGTCACGAATCAGAGTGACACGTGGCAGTATTCAACACGTTTCAATCCACGTGTGACGTCAGCAAATGGACACCACTTCGGAGTTTCGAGGATCGCGTGTTGGAAATGTCAAAGAAACAATGCAACAAGAATCTCGATTTCGCAATATGCAAAATCGTGACTTAAATCGCAGTCGTTGAATCAAGATCAAATCTAGACCGTTGATTCCAGTCCATGTCAGAGTTTCGAGGATCGAGTGTTGAAGTTGTCAAAGAACATTCACCACAGGAATCCCGATTTCGTGATATGTGAAATCGCGATGTAATCTGAGTCGTCAGATTAAGGTTGAATCTGGACCGTTGATTCCAGTCCTTGTCGGAGTTTCGGGGATCGAGAATTGGACATGTCAAAGATTATTGACATCAGGAATCCTGATATCGCGATATGTGAAATCGCGATGTAATCTGAGCCGACAGATTAAGGTTGAATCTGGACCGTTGACTCCAGTCCTTGTCGGAGTTTCGGGGATTGAGAGTTGGACATGTCAAAGATTATTGACATCAGGAATCCTGATATCGCGATATGTGAAATCGCAATGTAATCTAAACCGTTAGATTAAGGTTGAATCTGGACCATTGATTCCAGTCCTTGTCAGAGTTTCGGGGATCGAGAGTTGGACATGTCAAAGATTATTGACATTAGGAATCCCGATATCGCAATATGTGAAATCGTGATGTAATCTGAACCGTCAGATCAAGTGTTGATCGGAGGTTTACTGTTCTCTCCCATAGTTAACCTCTCAGTTACAAATCTGTTAGTGAAACGGATTCATGATTGTGAATCAGTTGGTGTTTCAGTTGCTGGGACAGTTGTGTTTCTTTTGCCTAAGGAAATGCGAAGTGGAACTGCCATGGAGGTCTGTATAAAAGAAAATAAGACAGACTGTGTGTGGTTGGTTGTTCTGGATATGAGTGAAACTGAAGGAGATCGGAGGGATACTAATGCACGACACAGTGAAACTGCCAGAAACCATTGATGGCGTCTGCTAGAGAATTCGAAGAGACCTCTGTGTGATCGCCAAAGAAGATGAAGAGTCTCCAAGCTTCGTCCAAGTGAAGGAAGACTATTCTTAGAAGGGATTGATAGATGGATGAGCGTGGAAACCTGTAACTGAAACAGAGAAGGTGAGCTCGACTGTCACAGAAAAGACGAAGAGTCTCAACTACCAGAGAGGCTGAGGAATCTCAACATAACATCCAGTGATGTTGAACACGTGGGAAAATAGCCAGAGAAGCTAAAGAGTTACGATGATGATCACACGGAGCACTCGAGAGGTGGAGGAGATCGACGCGGTATGAGCATGCAGAGGAATGGCGAATATTGCATGCACAAGATGCACAGAAGCAATATATATACACGGTACAGAGAAGAGAAGGGTTTTTGTTGCTGTTGGAGTTGTTGTGGTCGATATGTAGAAGGATTGAAGTGTGAGCAAGGAGGCAGAGCGCAGGAGAATAAATACACAGTAGAGGAAGGTTGCAGTGAAGGGACATGGTGCAGAGAGTATAAATGGTAGAAGAATAGACAGCGCAAGTCATGTGTGCAGGAAGGCAGTGAGGCAGACAGAGTAACAAAATGCAGCAGAACAGTGATGAGTCTGGTAAGCCATTGTTGAACATTATATCACTGTAATAAGTTTCAGTAGCAAAGATTTATATTTAAGGGTGCTTGGGAGGATTGTCGTCCTCAGAGGTTCAAGTGGGTGCTTGAACACAGGGAGTTGTAGATTCCATCTGGTTGTAGCCAGAGAAACCAGGGTGGCAGGGTGGTGCAAGGGAGAACTCTTGTTCTCTGTTATACAGGTTGGTGCCTGTATGATTGGAAGTTGGTGCTTCCATCCAGCTGGTGCTGGAAACACTCAGGGAGTTGGTGCTTCCTTCTAGTTGGTGC
>ML805496.1:61023-137539 GCA_009831015.1 Picea engelmannii
CTGGTGCTGGAAACACTCAGGGAGTTGGTGCTTCCTTCTAGTTGGTGCTAGAGAAACCAGGGAGTTGGTGCTTCCTTCTAGTCGGTGCTAGAGAAACCAGGGAGTTGGTGCTTCCTTCTAGTGGGTGCTAGAGAAAACAGAGAGTTGGTGCTCTCAGCATGTAGCAGCTTGCAAAACAGAGGTTGTAGTCTCATTATGAGTTGGTGCTCATATGTATGATAATGTAAAGAATGTAACTATTACTTATCATATAAAGAAAAAGAGGTTTTTACCCTGTATGGGTTTCCTCGGGAAATATCTATCTTTGCGTTTCTCATATATGTGTGATTGATGTTGAATGTTCCATTGTTTATTTCTCTGCATTAATGTGATCATCATTCAGTGTTTCTGCAAAGAGTTTAAAAGAAGCATAATTGTTTAAGCACGGTAACAACTAATTCACCCCCCCCCCCTCTCTCAGTTGTCCAACAAAGGGTTGATTCAATATCACAACGGTAAATTTGTTTGCAATCTAGATAATTCATTGTATGGCCTATTGGTACCCAGGCAAATATACAAGAGGTTTGAATCCTTCACAGTGAGTCAGAATTTTTCAAAGGGTAGGAATGACTATACATTTTATAGTACATTCACAGTCTTTATGTTATTTGTTGATACTATGCTCGATGTAAGCCGAAGCATGGATAAAATCAGTAAGAAAATGACTCAGGTAGACATGACAATTCAAATGAGGGATCAAGGAGCAGAAAAACAAACTATGGGCATGGAAGTACACAGAGATGGTAATGTTAAGTTGTGGTTGGAGTTCAGTATGAACATTTTAAAACCAGTTTGTATCCCTCTTGCTTTCCATTATAAGTTTTCTTCAAGCATAGGTCATGTCTATAAAGAAGAAAATGTTATGTCTCGTGTAAGTTCAGTAGGAGGTCTATTGTATGTGATGCAATGGTTAATACCAGATGTTTCACATGCTAATGATGTTGTCAGATACGTGACAGATTCAGGTGTTGCAGTGAAATGGGTGCTTCAGCGTTTAAGAATCACAAATGTCACCTATAATGGTTACACTTAGATGGTATGTGATAATTGTAATGTATATTGTAATACAGGTGTCTTGGATAGAAGGAGATCTATCACTAAATATGTCTCACAACACAGATGTGGAAGACATGTTGGAGGTGGAGTGACCCCTCAGGAAATCCAAACTCATGCAAGTCACACAAGCGAGATCATGAAACCAGATTTATTAGAGAAGTTTCAGTGGTGCTTGGCTTCTCTTGGCTTGCAGAAAAGGTGATGAACAAAAGGAAGGAGCAAGGTATCAGGTTAATTGTTGTCAAGGTGGAGATTGTTGGGATTTGGTGACAATGAATTCCTTAAAGGATGGATTTGGATCCTATTATTCTGCGTTGGTTGCAACTAAATAGACCAAGTTAGAATATGGATAGGGATTGCATTTAATAATCAGTTTCTTGTGTAAATGTATATAAATTCATGTAAGTTCGTAGAGGAAGATACGACAGAGTGAGAGGAATGAGAGAACTTGCAAGTTTGTTGTAATATCCATGATCTGAATAATAAGACAACCGATGCCTATGATTGATGGTCGTAGCCCAACGTTTGGGTGAACCACATGAAATCCCTATGTTTCTTATATGTGTGATTGTTAATTATCATATGTGAATTATGTTTTCCGCATTTGCAATTCCAACAAATCCACTGTGTATGTCTCGTGGCTATGTCTGAATTTGATTTCTTTAAAGATCTTAGATCCATAGTGTATTTCTCGTGACTATGTTGAATCTTGATGACATGGATCCACAGTGTATGTTTAGTGGCCATAACTCACTTGACACTTATGATTAGAGTCACTTGTAGTCTGAGTATGGGAATGTCTACCTCAGAAGATGGTATATTATTATGCAGATGTTTGATTGTTTGCAGGTTCCTAACCGATGCGCTCCTTGCTTTCAACACACACATTCTACAAAGTATTTCAGTTGTCATGGGTTCCAACTTTATACTTTGGGGGGCACTCTATTACACATTATTTTGGTCACCCCAGTGATCAACTGACAACATGTGCATAACTCACTTCTATGTTCCCTGAAAACATTAAAAGAGACTTTCTCCATGAGAAAAGTGGTTTTTCTTTTCTTCCTTAAAAACTATGTCAAATGAGATCGTTGCACCCTACTCTATACTTGGGGTGCGACGATGCTTGAGCATAACATGTTGCACCAAAGATGTATTGTGATGTCATCGCAGGATGCATGTGCATAGGGTGTGATGATGCTTAAACAAAGGAAAAGTGAAATTCACAAATGTTCTAGAAGGGAATCTTCTATAAGATTAGGTGGCCTCCGATCAGTTTGGATCTTACTTGCTTCTCTGATTTAGTGGGATCATCCTAATGTCCTCACCCATCCCTCTTTCACCCTATATAAAGAGGGATCTCTTATGGAAAAGGTTAAGGTTTGCAAAGGCTTGCTTATACATGAACAGTTATGCTACAGATTATATTTGAGATAGCTTTGCTTTAGCTCTCTAAATCAGATTGTGGATCTTCTTCATCAAAGTCATTAGAGAAAATGTGTGTGTGTTGGAGAAAAGGGTGATTCGGAGGGACCTTGCAACATCAAGGCATGGGTTGTATTCTCCACTTCCATTTTAATATAATGCAGCAATACATTTCTTCCCTATAAAAGTGTCTTAACTTTTATTGTATAACTCCTTGATCTTATACATAGAATTCATTGGAATATATGTATATCTTTGTTCTCTCTCTTTGTTGGTTTGTGCTTCTTAAACAGGTTCACCATCCCGTGAATCCAAAGATGGAGAGACGAGGATGACACTAGCAAGGATCAAGCGTCATTTAAAAGGTATGTCACTTGTCCATCTCTGAACTAGTTTA
Source organism: Picea engelmannii (assembly GCA_009831015.1). NCBI lineage: Eukaryota > Viridiplantae > Streptophyta > Pinopsida > Pinales > Pinaceae > Picea > Picea engelmannii. The sequence goes on from ML805496.1 coordinate 63,941, forward strand.
TATGACAATTAAGTCTAAGGTGAAGTTTGTACTCTGTCTTGTTTTGTTCTAGCTTCCTTTGCAATTTAGGGAGATTAGTTTGTGTCTGCACTTACCGATTTGTTCGATAACAGAGGTTATTGTTGCTAAAGGTCCTTAAAATGACTTTACTCTGAAAATAAAAGATGTAATTTCAATGAAATACATGTTAAACTATCGTTCTTTAATTCTTAACCGAGTTAAATTTACTTTTATCTTTTATGATAGACATTACTTTAGAAACCAAATGCAAATAATTTGTTCTATTTGAGCCCAAGCGGTTAGCTCAGCTGGTTGTCACCAATGATGTTGAGAATTTGGCTAGTTTTGTGCCAACAGTTGTATGGTTTGAATACCCCCTGCATGAGGTGCACTATTCTATGCTAAAACATTTACTAGGGTTGTCGTACATGAATTTGGGGAAGCATCACTTGGGTTTCCCCATGAGGTTTTCCTTGGAAAACAATTGTTCAGTTTTATTGGGGAAGGAGAAAGTTTCATTTATTGTATCATTATTACATCTAAACTTGGCCATGAAGTACCTATAAAAATATTTCTCGGGGGGATTTAAAAGGAGGGAAGAAGGGAAGCAATGGGAATAGTGGAAACATTTCCTATCCAAACAGAACTTTTTCTACATGAAGAACAAAATATAGTCATAATTCATAACAAGCTTGAACTTGAAAAGGTGGACTATGGCAGACTTACAAGTTACAAGTACAACAATGTCAAAAAAATGTCAAACAACTAACCATGGAGAAATAAGAGGGAATGGAAGTATAAAAACAATATCCACTGGTAATATACAAACAAAAGAAAACTTGAGAAAAATAATTTCCTAGCTTTAGAAAGGTGTGTGTCTTGAGTCATTTAAAAATACTAATGCAAATAACAAAAATCCTTTAAGAACATTTCCAATGCCTCTTTTCCAATATTCCCTTCCAAGGTGTTATGACACAAGTCATCTTATTACTCGCAGATTTTAAAAGAGGAAGAATTACTTACTACAATACAATATGTGAGATGGTAAATTGTCTGGTATAGATGGTCTTCCCCTTGACTTTTACAAGAAACTATAGCATGTAACCAGATATGGGTTGCTAAGAATGTGTCAGGAATATTCAAAGGTAAAGAGTATCAGTGAAAAGGTGTAGACAAGAATGCGCAATATCTTCCCTAAGGAAACAAAATGGGTCATGGTGGGTGGCTGGATACTAATCACATTGCTCCATGTATCCTATAATGCTCTAGCCAAAAAAATTAAATCTATTACTGGAAGGATTATGTGACAGGAAATGGAACAAGGAGAAATGGATCCAATTAGTAAAATGGAAGAGGCTAGCCAAGCAAAAGTTTAAAGGTCATTGGGAGATCAAAAATCCACATTTGTTTGGGAATACACTAGCATAAAAAAAATATCTTTAGAGATTAATTACTACAAATTGTTACTAGTAATTGATCATGATGAAAAATTACATAGAGACAAAATCTATAGAATCTTGGAGTAAAGACTATTATAGCCCAAAATTTCACACATATGCATTTGTTTTATGGCCTACCTTTCCCTTTGGCTTACAAAATCAAAATCCCACCTTGCCTTATCCAAGTCATCTAAAAAACATGACTTTTGAACATATATGTGGGTTTCCTTTGAGCAAGACGTGAACATCCGCGCTTTTATAGTGTGTGACCCATGGATTCCCTAAAAAATAATGAAAAATAAAATAATTCCAATATTTCAGGCGAATTTTTCGGTTGGTCTCGTTTCCCAACATCCCCAAGCCTATACAAAACGGATTGCAACCTCCCCAACCCCTTTGGGAGAGTATAAAATCACCTTTGGGGGCAAGGATGAGGACAATTATGATGGTTTATGCTAAGAAAAATGAGCAATATTCCCTTCCCCTTCATCCTCCGAGAAGTTTTCCCCCAACCTGGAAACTCCTTTTCCAGAGTTACTTCCTCTCGTATATAGTCATAAGGTGTGCCCCTATCCTTATCGAACTATATGAGGAAGAGTTTCATTGAGTTGATTCTTGAATGACTTCAGGAGGAACTTGGGTGATTGGTTCTGAAGCGGTGCCAGAAACGGAGTTAGGTTGTAACTAACTCTCGTATTCCGTTGATTAATAGAAGAGTATTCTTTCCTTCCAATATTGTGTTCATTTGTTTCATTGCAACCTGATATGTTCATGTTTTTTCATATATACTTTGAAGTATACCTTTGATATAGGCCACTGTGGACCCTGATCAAACTTCTTCATTAACAGAGGAGGATGATCTTTTTCCGGAGCCTATCTGGGCTCAAAATTCTTCAAATTCCGAAGAGTATCTCGACATTGTCTTTCCCTCAGACAAAGCTATCATTGAGGTAGTAACTAGAATTGAAAGGCCCTGGGATGATATGCATCAAAGATCATATTTCCTCCCTGAGATCAGTCGTATGGAAAAGGGAGAATTTAAGTCAGTTGTGAGTAGGAGTGTCAATTAGACGGTAAACCCCTTGGCCAAATAGGGTGTCTACGCCAAGGGGAACATGGAAAATATCTCGAAAACTGTCCCGATTAATGATAGAATACTGAGAGAGCGGGGGTGAATCTGTATAAGCACTTTATACCACTTTTAACCACAATATATATTCTTTCTCTTTATCAACATTGTTCAACAATTTATCATCAATGTTTCATCTATGATTGCATTCAATATATATATATATATATATATATATCATAAGCAACATCACATCAAGAACACGATACACTAGTCTTTACGTGGAAACCCAAATGGGAGAAAACCACATAATGCTTTCTTATATATATCAAGAATTCATTCATATGAAGCACCAACTTCCCAATTCTCCGATTGCAACTGGAAGGAGGATACAACCCCCTATTTACAGGCTCCAACCTGAAGGAAGCTACAACTCCCTGAATTCTCTGGATCCAACCAGAAGGAGGATACAACCCCCTGGGTTCTTCGGCTCCAACTGGAAGGTGGCTACAACCACCTAGTTATCAAACTCCAACCTAAAGGAGGCTCCAACTCCCTGATTCTCCACCTCCAACTAGAAGGAGGCTACAACCCACTTTCCTTGCCCTGTCCTACTGCCCTGAAATATAAGTGTAGACTAATTGTCACTACCACAATCACTCCCACTGTCACTATCACATCAACCACTAAAAACCTGTCTAACCAATCGTTGTCTCATCCACGAAACCATATCCACTCTCATATGCATGCAACTCATGCCAAAATCACCAAAAGCATATCTCAAACCATATGCTCAATAACACCAACACATGTGTTATGGAAATATTCCCCTATGGACAAGTGAACTTTCCCTTGGATTATAGACCCCTAACACCAAGACAGAAAAACAGAAGTGGAAACTAACATCACTTTGAATTTAGTTTAACCAATCAGAAAGAGAGAGAGAGGGAGAAAAGGTATGATGCACTTAGTTTCGAAGTTTGTCCTCGATTCTTCCAATCCAAGCTCGATCTCCAAACTCCTTAGTGAAACTTGATACCTGCAATTCAATAGACAACAAAGAGAAACAATGAACTACTACTCTACAAGATTAGATCAAACAAATTCATCTACAAAGATTGAAGAAACAGTAGACAAGCACATGCAAGAATACACAAGCTTGAAGGAAATATGCCAAGTATATTAAAATGAGAACCCAAAGAGAATACTCACAAACATGGATGATGATGCAGTACTCCTCCAAGATTTCCTTGTCCGAACCCTTGAATGAATCCGAAGATCATAAGTTTGATATTTATGTATGTCTATTTTTTCCCCTTAGCCATGGAAATCCCTCGTTATATAGGATTTGTAGGCTTAACCACCATGGAGAAGATCACTCACTAGATCCACTAAAATGGGATCTCCAAGATTTTTAGGGAGAAAATATCTCTCAATGATTTTAGGGAGAAAATATCTCTCAAGGATTTTAAGAAGGAAATATCTCTCAAGATCCACCAAATTAAGATTTTGGTTTGAGAAAATATCTTAACCATCCATGAGATTCTCAACCTCTCCTTGAGATTAGGAAACTAAATTTGAGGTGGATTCTCACACTAAATTAATTTCCTTTTTATGAATATTAATAAATAACTCATGTGCACGTAGTATTTTGACCTTCATACAATATAATTCACCTCCACATTGACTAAGGATTGTGACAAATGTTCTTTCCTGGTGTCAAGGTGTATGCAACACTTAGAAAGGTGTATGTGACACTTTTGAGACACTTAGAGCGAGGTACTTAAGTGTGGCATTTTGATGTGTAACAGATTGCCCCTAAAGTGTGAGGTCAGAAGAGAAACTGATGGTCAAAACACTTTACAATTCTTCAATGCAAGGGTGTGGAGTTGGAGAACCTGGAAGAAGCTGCAAACAACCATCAAATAGTATTAAATTTCCGAGGAAGGCATACCTATGCTCAGAATACAAGATGACTCAAATCACGACCGCGGACCAATACACTGCAGATCCATGAAAAATATTGACTAAGGATATGGCCACTAGATATACAATGTGGATCCATACCTCCATGACATCAACTGATTGTAGCCATCAAAAATACATCGTGGAGCTACGAGATGATAAAACATAGCCACAGACCAATACAATGTGGATCTATGTGACAGTATATATATCATCATGTTCAAATGATCTCCTTCGCAACCTGGGAAAAGGAGATAACAGAGCAAACACTCAACCCAGTGTCTTCATCCCAATCTTGATGTGGTATAATCTAGCCATGTGAATAGATGATTTGATGTTGAACATGGTAGAAACCACTTGATTACCGATATTGACGTAAACCATTAACAAGTGTGAGGGAAATCACCAATGATGTCAATGACTCCAAAGGTACCTTGGTACATTCCAACGAATGTGAATAAATGAGCTGAGGTCGAACATTCATGGAATCATATGATCAAAGGTCAATGATGTAAACCTATTGTCGGAAGCAAGGAGGCCTACCATTGAGACATGCAAGTCCCAAGGTACTAATAGGTTTCTAAGTCTAATTCTTGGATGATGTGTTGAAGTTGATAGGAAAAGACTCATCAAAGGAGGGCCTTGATGTATCCCCCATCATCGACACAAAACTAACACATGAAAGTGATGTAAGATGGTGAATCGAATGAGTATGGACTGACACAGGAAATGGAATCTGGAAATATTGCAGATGGATGGTTTGAAGTGAAACTTCCCTTGAACATGATGAGGCACGACAACTGACTTGGCATCATTGACTTGATGAGTACCAAGAATGTAATGTGACAATAATAAGAGAACTCTTCAACTGGACGAAAAAGTATGGAAACGCATGAAATTGGTATGACTCAGAGACCAGCGGATTACGCAACTGTAACACGAGATGCAAAAAAGTGCCATGTTCAAGGGAGACAATAGTTGCCATAAAGGATTCCCAAAAACTTGACCCACTTCCTTCAATTTTTCCCCCACCCAGATAGACAAGTACCTCTTTTTCATTTAATGAGCTTGAGGAGGGTAACACATGCTCGATATAACTCACCTTCAGTAAGTTCCTCTTCCTTTATTTAACGAACTGGAAGAAGTAAGGATTCACTCCCATATGGATCCTTCAATGTGTAGTTTAGCGAGTCCAAAGAAGGAAAAATCGGTAGTTTTTCATGTTTAGAGAGTCTGAAAAGAACTTAAAGGCAAATCCATGGATGACTTTTTTCATAAATTTAGTCTCCCAAGCCCGAAAAAAGTGTAAAACAATACATGGAGAACTCTTCTAATCATGCTTGATTCGAGTGTTCCTTTTTCGTAATTAGTCTCACGAGGCTGAAAAGAGATAAACTATCACTCGAAAGATGCCCTTTCAAACCTTTCAATGAGTGTGAAAGGAAGCAAGATCACTCGACAATCTTTTAATGTTTAGAGAGTCTGAAAAAAGATTAAAGGAGACTCCAAAGATTTCCTTTTTCGTATAACCTTTACGAGTCCAAAAAAGTGATAAAAGTATACTCGGTCACATTCTCATGTATTTACGAGCACGAGAAAGAACAAAGACTAAGCTCGATAACTTATTCTCATGTATTTACGAGCACGAGAAAGAACAAAGGCTAAGCTCGTTCTAGAAAAAGACTACTATGTTACAATGGGAATGACCTTCGAACGAGGATCACTCCTAGCGGTGTGTCTCTCTAGAGGTAGTTTTCCCCTAGCTTCTTTGGCAAAAGTTGGTGGTTTTTCTCTAGCATGATGTCCAATGGCTGGAGACCTACCTCTCAAGCGTCATTTCCTCCGGCAACTCTCATTCTTTCCTCGTTTAGATTTTTAGTTACTAATGGAAACATTTTCACTAGGCGGAGGAAAAGAAGGTTCAAGTACTCGATTCAGAGTGAGAAGTGATTGTAATGGAGGGGGTTCTGTTTCATTTTTTAACGAGCTTGATAAAGACAATGAATGATGCTAGTCAAGACTAGGTACTACCAAAGGATGAGATGAATTGAAGGATTGTCGTACCTAAGTCGAAATCATGTTTAAGGCAGCAACCTCCGCGGTGGGAGGAGTAGGCAGAGGAAAAACCCCCATGAGCGAGGAATCCTTGAGAAGACCTACACCTACACTCTCAAAATTATTTTGTCTTAGAAAAGGGACATTATTTGTTGCGACATTGTTGAAATCTGGAGTTGTATACTGAAATTGGTCAACAATGATAATCTTTCCTTGATGGGAAAATCATAAGATACGAAACACTGAAGATGCAACGGTAGTCGTTGCATAGAACCAACTACGACCAAGTAACAAAATATAATCCAAGGGCGCGTCGACTACTTCGATATCAACCGAAATAGTCTTAGCCTTCAAAGTCACAATGAAATATTACAAGAGTCCATGAGGTTGGAAACCATGTCCATCAAACGCTTTCAGGGTGGTGGGGGACGGAGTACGTTTAGAAGTACTAGGGGATCTCCAACAAGGCAAAGACATGACACAAGTCAAGGCTGCCTCATCCAAAACAGTACGATGGATGTTATTTCCACCAACCAAAACTTGAATTTGGAACGCTAAGTGGTGGGAGACTTTCTCCTTAAAATAATCCAGATTAAACATAATTAGGTTTGACTCCTCATGATCCATGGCTCAAATGGTTGACAACATAGTTATTCTTTGACTTGGACAATGTTGTAGAACTTCTAGGGTTGACATAGCACAAGGCACTTGTGCCAAATCTTCAATGATTTTGTATTTCTAGGCAGTGCAAGAATTAGGATTAAAAGTCATTTTTCGAATTACGCTCTTGGGCGAGCGCATTGTTGCATCAGAAATCGCCTTCTCAATCTGAAGAGGATTGGAAGATGGAGGAGGAGTAGAGTTAGAAGGTTGGTAAATATATTTCCCTTTAGTCTTATCACCTAGAAGAGTGTCATAGGTATTTGCATAATTTGTGACATTAATCGTCTTAAACATGTAAACCTCAGAGCAGCTTGTGGAAGCATCCCCATGGTGGGAATGACCTGGGTCGCCTCCTTGTGAAGGGATAGATTTTTGTGCAACCAGATATTGTTGTTGAATTGGTTGGGAGGTACCCTTCAGATATTTAGTGACAGCCTCGTGATGAGGCCATTCTTTCATGTAGTGGTCTTCCTCACAAATCATACAAGGAGATTCAGGTTTCCTTGTGGGTTGAGTAACAACAGACTTAGGATTATCCTGCTCATTAGAAGGTTTCTTGGATTTTCCCTTGTTTTTATTCTTACCTCCTGGTTTCTAATATGAAGTGGATTGGACAGCATTCACCTCAGAGGTTTGAGAAGTAGCGGAAGTAGTTGTGGTGTTTGGAACGGAACTAAATTCTAGAGCAGGTCTTGACGGATAATTCGACGGATGAAGAGCATTAGTGATCAGATCATAAAGTGTGTTGGACTAGGAGTAAACTAAGTCCAAATAATGTGCACACCTAATAGCCTTCTCCTCAGTAACTATGTTTCACATAGCAACATCGCTAGTTCGATTAGATGGGAGGCCATCAATCTCCACCTGGAATTTGTGTAAGGCTTCAGAAAGTGTAGAACCCACAATTACAAAGAATTATAGAAGAATGTGTTGAACTAAAATTGTCAAAAGGAACCAGTTGGAATAGGTGGGTGGCCACCAATAACCACTTGGATCACGAGTATATCAACTTGGGTCTCTATCTTATCTCTCTTGAGGACAATCACTCTTACACGCCCAAGAAACCCTCTATGGTGCCAGAAAAAAAAATGGTGAACCAGAAGATTTTATTAATATGTTGCTTGAGCAAGCTCTCGCGCGACAGAGGGATAAAATGATGGAGAATTTTTCCCACATCCTTCAACACCTATCGATAGAAACAGGAGCATCTTATCAAGCGACCACTTTGGAGGAACCTCTCCCTTGAAGGTACAAGTTAATTTTGATATTCCCATATTTGAAGGTCAGATAGATAAGGATGCCTTATAAAAATGGGCAAATCTACTAGAAGGTTAGTTCTCTCTTCAAAAACATTTCAACATGGTAAGATCACCTTCACACTCCTCAAGGCTCTCCCCCATGTCAAACATTGGTGGGAAACTTACTGGGATAAAAGTTCCACAGAGGAATCTGGAATATATGGGGCTAAGCCCACTTTGGATTTTTTTGTGGATGCGGTCAAGGAACAATACTACCATGTTGATAACTATGAAGACCAGTACATGAGATGGACCACACTGTGGCAAGAGAAGAGCCAAACAGTGTCGGAGTTCACAAATACTTTCCATACCTTGATCACCAAGTTGGGTATCAAAGACTCTGAGCAACATCTGGTTCTTAAATACCATCCAAACCAAAATGGATTTCCTACACATCTCATCATTGGGAGTTGCCTATCGATATGCTGTAAAAATTGAGCAGAAATCTAGGCACCAGAACAAATGGGAGTTCGGGTCTACAAATATGAAACAGCCAAAGCATGGTAAAGACAACCCTAACCACCAGCCTCCCGACAACCATTCCAAGACACAAGAAAAGAAGGGTAAAGGAAAGACGAAGAATGACACTGGGAAGTTGTGCGACTTCCACAAAATCCCCTGTCACAACACTGATGAATGTCGCTCGAAAGTGTCATTGGTGACCGAGGTCAAAGACAAGGAGCTGAAACTTGATTCATAATTTGATCCAGAAAATACTGAAAACAGACAATTAATTGGCGTGGACCCCACTACTATTTTCGCAACCATAACAATTCAACCAAAAGAACCAGTAGATCATGAAGAGGAGGAGCACCTCCTCCATTCATAGATGTGGGTGAAGGGGACCCCATTGCATTTCATTGTTGATAGTGACAGCAAGGATAACATCATCTCATTTGAGATCGTCAAACAGTTGGGGTTGTCGGCAACACCACACCCGCAGCCATACAACATCAGGTGGCTTCACCAAGGACAAGATCTTTGTGTCAGCCAATAGTGTCACATGTCCTATGGCATCCAGCCCTTCAAGTATGAGGTAGTGTGTGATGTTTCCCCTCTTAATGTCTATGATGTTGTTTTGGGCCAACCATATATTTGGAAATATCATGTTGTTTATGATTCTCGACCCCATAGTGTCATTATTACTCTGGGGGATCAACTCTACAGGATACCAGAGGTAGTTCTGACTATTGTTCCACCAAAATAGTGCTGCAAGGTAATCTCTCATACTGAAAAATTCATCCTTTTCATAGTCTATTCAAAGGATGCACAGAATGCCACTGTAACCATTGCATCCTCAACACCTTCTATCCAATAGAAGCAGATTGCAGAAGAGAATAAAGATATTGTTTCTTCACCTATGATGCTTCCTACACAATGCCTTGTCAAGCCCAAAGACAACAGGTTGGTGGAACCGATTCAACCACATCAGCAACAGGTTCGTGACAACCTTCCACATATCAAGTAGCGCAACTTCTCCAACAAGCCATGCATCTCACCAAGATTCAGATTCAGAAAATGCTTCCCCTATTCTAATCCAACTAGCTTATTTTGGAAGTTTTCATCTCAGTACATCTTTTTGTACTTCTAGGGCCGTTTTGGGGCCCTAAACAATGTTTTATTGGCCTTCCACAGTCAAATTGTAAACAAAGTCATATTTTGATAGCATAATGTGTACTTCTCGAAAAGACCTTTCCAAAGGGCTATCACGTGCCTAAAACGGAGTTCGTATCCAAAAGTTACGACCCCAAGAAGTTGAGGTACCAACTTACCCTTTAGGGCCCACATAACTTTTGGTGTTTCATCTCCTAGGGTTAGGTTTTTGGATGTCTAGGGTTTGGGAATTCATGAGTAATGTTAAAGAGGCCTCTGGAGCCTCATTGTAATTATTTTGCTTAGATGGATGCGCGTAGAAACCACATCTCTTCTCAGAGATAGCTACCACCATTCTAGCAAGTTGTTTTCAGTTCTGCAGTTTTACAGTTTCAGCCTATTTCATTTATTCAATAGAAGTTATTTTTCACTGGATATATGTTGTTGTTCTCCATATCTCTGTGTTATTGTATTCAGTTTGTTATTTATTTCGTTCCGCTCATAAATCTGGATCAGTGGTATCGAAGCAGTTTGCTCTTCATTTATTTTTCTTCGTGCATGTCTCCGACAAGATCTGGGTACAAGAAGTTGGAACTCAAACCAGTCGAGCCTTTACAAGATCGATTGCACCAAGCCCGACCACAAATCATGGGGGACAAGAAGAAAGATGATGGAGTGAGAGATCATTTTAAACTGTTGCTTGAGGAATCCCTTGTGCTACAAAGGAATGAAATGATGGACAACTTTGCACAGATCCTTCAGCGGATGCCCATAAGAGACACATCTTCATCAAGCAACCATGCAACCCCCTTCAAGGTACAAATAAATTTTGATATTCCATTATTTGAAGTACTGATAGATGCAGATGTTGTAGATAAATGGATGAATCTACTCGAAGGGTATTTTTCGGTCCAAAAATTTTCCGATGGGGAAAAGATTACTTTTGCACTCCTCAAGGTTGTCCCCCATGTTAAGGACTAGTGGGATACTTTCTCTGAGCAAAGGGACATAGAGGAATCTGCAATATTTGTCGTCGCCCCCACATGGGATTCCTTTAGGGATGTCATTAAAGAAAAATACTACCTTGTTGGAAGCTACGAGTACCAGTGCAAAAGATGGACCACCCTGCATCTGGAAAGGGACCAAACAGTACCATATTTCACCAATGTTTTCCATACCCTATGCACCAAATTGGGTATCAAAGACTCTCAACAACATCTAGTGCTCAAATACCGCAGTTGTCTGCATAGATACATTCAAACAGAATTGGAATTTTTGGGCATCGCATCATTGGGTATGGCTTATATATATGTTGTCAAGATCGACCAGAAATTTAAGCAGAAGGGGAGATTTTGGATCTACAAATTCCTCACAACTGAAGCAGGGAAAAGGCAGCCCCAACCCACAAAACAAGGGACGAAGCAAATATGGTCACTCTCAGGACAACCATTCCAAGCTGCAACACAGAAAGGGTAATGAGAAGTCAAAGAAGGACACGAGAAAGTGGTGTGAATACCATAAAATCCTTTGGCACAACACCAAAGAATGTCTCTCCAAGCAGTCACTGGTGGTCGAGATGAAATCTTCCGAGTTAGAGACATATTCTAACTCCGAATCAAATCCAGAAGCAACGAAGTGGATTATCGATGTCGAACCCAGAAACACTGTCGCTACCACCAAATTCTAGCCAAGCGAACCAGAAGAACCAAAGGAAGAGGAATTCCTTTTTGACTCATATATGTGGGTAAAGGGGGCTCCGATTCATTTCATTGTTGATAGTGTCAGTCAGAAGAACCTGATCTCAACAAAGGTTGTCAAGTGGTTGGACTTATCGATGACACCGCACCCGCATCCCTACACCATTGGATGGCTTCACCAAGGAAGAGATCTTTGCATCATATAACAATGTCGTCTACCCTATGACATCAAGACTATCAAAGATGAGGTATTGTGTGATATTTCTTCCCTTCCAGTTTGTGATATTATTTTAGGACAAACATATATGTGGAAGCGATATGTTGTGTATGAGTCTAGACCCCATAGTGTTATTATTACTTTGAGTAGAAAATTGTACAGGATACCATAGGTAGCGTTGCCTATCGTTATTTCTATAATCTCTATTAAGCAATGCAATAAGGTCATTTCACAGACCAAGAAGTTTGTCTTCTTTTTGATCCGTGCTCATGGTAAGCAGAAGGTTGTCACCACATCTGTGACCTCTACACAGAGCCTCTCTTTGCAATAGAAGCAAGTCGAAGGAAACGTGGAAGAGTACAAAGACATCTTCTCCTCACCCAACGGGGTACCAACGCACTGCCAATTCAAGCATCCAATTGATCTAATCCCTAGTGCACCTCTACCTAATTGACCATTTTATCATCGCTCACTGATGGAAAATGACGAAATCAAGCATCAGATCCAAGAGCTTCTTCAAAAGGGGCACATTAGACCCAGCTCCTCCCCTTGTGGAAACCCGATTGTACTGGTGCCAAAGAAAGACAAGGCATGGTCCCTATGCATTGATTACAGAGCATTAAACAAAATCACAGTTAGGAACCCGTACCTAATTCCCCGAATTGATGACCTTCTTGACCAACTCAAGGGGACCAATTTCTTCAACAAGATTGACCTAAAGTCTGGCTACCACCAGGTTCCCATCGAACCGACTGATGTATGGAAGACAACTTTCAAATCTAAATAAGGTCTCTTCGAATGGTTGGTTATGCCCTTTGGTCTAACAAATGCACCAACAACTTTCATGATGTTGATGGATGATGTATTGAGACCCTTCACCAACTTTTTTGTGGTGGTATATCTGGATGACATCCTCATCTTCAGCAGTACTTGGGAGGAGCACATGCAGCATATTCAATAGTTTTTTAGCACTCTACAACAACACAATTTATATTCCAACTTGGAAAAATGCTCCTATGGAATGAATAGGGTCCAATACTTGGGATACATTGTTGATGAACATGGGGTACACGTGGATCTAGCTAAGATCCAATTCATCCGTGATTAGCCAGCGCCAACCACACTAACCAAGCTTCGGAGCTTATAGGGACTTGCCAACTTCTACCGACGGTTCATGTTGGGATTCTCCCATATTGCATGGGCCCTCAGCCAAGTGACCAAGAGAAATGGCAAGGAAAAGTTCATGTAGGGGAAGGCACAACAACGAGAATTTGATGATCTAAAGCATCACTTATGTCCAGCTCTAATACTCTCCTTACCCGATCTACAAAAATCGTTCGAGATTGAGACTGATGCATCTAACTATGTTGTAGGCGCAATTCTCACTCACCCACGGTCATCCGATAGCATACCATAGTGAGACACTCTCATATATTGTCTGGAAATACCCCACCTATGACAAGGAAATGTATTCCATTGTACAAGCTTGTCATCAATGAAACATTACATTATGGGAAAAGAGACAGTCATCCTAATCATAAGCCTCTACAGTTCATACAAACACAAGGGAAGTTGCAAAACGATCGTCATTAGAAGTGGTCCACATACTTGCAACAGTTCCATCTCAACATCAAGTATAAGACAGGGAGCACAAATCATGTCGTCGACTGCCTCAGTCAACCTCCAGTGGCTGCACTCACCACCGTGCTCCATTCCTGTGGGCATGAGGCATCTGAGTGGCCCCAACTTTATCAGCAAGATCCTGACTTCGCCCCCACCTATCAGCTCTTTGGTGCAGGTGTGAATGTCACTGATTTTCACATTCATGAAGGATTGTTATGTCATCTGGTCCACCTCTGTGTTCTTGCAAGCAAGCATGCAAAGTTGATTTGGGAGGCTCACTACAGTTGGATGGCAGGACATTTTGGCGCGGAGAAAATTGTGGTTGTTCTACAAAAATATTTTTATTGGCCAAAACTTTGACAAGACGTCGGCAAGTATATCAGATCTTGCACTACCTGTGCCATTTCCAAGCCAACCATCAAGAAGCAAGGCTTATAGACCCCTCTTCCTACTCCCGAGAGGCCTTGGGAATCCATCTCGATGGATTACATTTCTGGCCTTTCATCCACCAAGCAAGGTAATGATTGTGTATTTGTGGTGGTTGATCGGTTTTCAAAGATGGCCATTCTCACAGCCTGCAATAAGAGCATCACAGCAACAGATACTGCCAATATCGGGACAGCAGGTTCCTCAACACATTTTGTTCGAGTCTCTTGTCACAGTTGGACACCAAGCTCACTAAATCCACTACCTTCCACCCTCAAACAGATGGCCAGACAAAGGTTGTCAATCAGATGATTGTGCACATCCTGTGCATATATAACTCTAAGCATCTACGTACATGGGATGAGAGTCTTCCCTATGTTCAACACAACTACAACAGAGCTCTCCATAGCTCCACCAACCATAGCCCATTTCATGTGGGGTTGGGATTCCAACCCTTGGGTCCCATTGATGTTGCACTACCTATTGCAACAACACAGACAAAATCTTCCCATGTTCAGTCTGAGGCCGAAAAAACCACCAGATTCATTGAGCGGATTCAACACATCCACCAACAGGTCCATGAGATTTTTTACAAAGCCAATGCTAAGTACAAGCAGTGCCATGATCAACACCGGGTATCGCACAAGTTTAAGGTGGGATACAAGGTCTAGTTACATTTGCAGAAAGAACACCTTACGGGGTCCCATTAGAAGCTCTGTCCACTTCACTATGGGCCTTACACTATCACCAAGGTTGTGGGAGGCAATGATTTTGTGCTCAACACTCCCCCCTTACTTGGGTTGCACCCAGTTTTCAATGTGGACCTCCTCCGGCCATATTTTCCACCATTATTGGACACATCAGAGATCAAAGGACAGTTGACACCAACAGAGCTCAACCCTGACTACATGGAACATGCATCCACTGATCAAATAGTGGACACACAAGTCAAGGGAACTCGCCAGCAGAGGATCTAGCTTTATCAGGTTGTCAAGGCAGGGCAACTACTGCACCAAGGCAAATGGCTCACCCAAGGCCAAATTCAGTAGAAATTTCCTCACTTGATGGGGGCACTCAAAGCAATGGAGACCATTGCTTCCTAAGGGGGGAGGAGTGATCCAGGTGGATATTGGTGGCTATCCACCTATTCCAACTGGCTCCTTTTGATAGTTTTAGTTCAACACAGTCTTCTGTAATTGTGGGTTCTATACGTTTGGGGCTTTCTGAAGCCCTACACAGCTTCCAGGTGGACATTGGTGGCCACCTAACTAATCCAACTGGCTTATTTTCAAAGTTTTCATGTCAGTACATCTTTTTATACTTCCAGGGTCGTTTTGGGGCCATAAACAATGTTTTTTTGGCCTTCCACAGTCAAGTTGTAAACAGAGTCAAAGTTTGACGGCATAATGTGTAGTTCTCTAACAGACATTTCCAACGGGCTATCACGCGCCTAAAACAGAGGTCGTATGCAAAATTTATGACCCTAGGAAGTTGAGGTACCAACTTACCCATCGGGTATTCCGGATTTTATAAGCAGAACGAAATGAACACAGATTATTAAAATATGTTTAACACAGAATAACAGAGATATAGTAAAACTAGTTTCTATTTAATAAGGAAACAAGCTAAAACTATAAAACGCAGCGAAAAACAAGCTTGTTGGAATGGTGGCGGCTTATCTCTGAGAAGAGATGTGACGGTTGTGCTCATTCACTAGAAGATCATTACAGTGAGGCTCTGAATATATTTTTACAATAAACATGAATTTCAAAACTCTAGACATCCAAAAACCTAACCCTAGGAGATTAAGCGCCAAAAGTCATGTGGGCCATGTTGGGGTAAGCTAGTACATAAACTTCCAGGGGTCGTAACTTTTGCATACAATCTTCGTTTTAGGCTCATGATAGCCCGTTGGAAAGGTATATCCGAGGAATACACATATTGCCATAATACGTTGTATTGTTTAACAGGTTGACTGTGGCGAGCCCTAAAAACATTGTTTAGGGCCTCAAAACGACCCTGGAAGTCAAGGACCCGAAAACTAGGAAAAAACTGCCAAACTGGAAAACTGTCAGAATGAACCAATTGGAATAGGTGGGAGGCCACCAACATACATCTGGATCAATCCTTCCCCCTTAAGAAGAAATTTTCTCCATTGCGTTGAGTTCCCCCATTAGATGAGGAAATTTCTGTTGAATTTGGCCGTGAGTGAGCCACTTGCCTTGGTGCAGGAGCTACCCTGCTTTGATAATTCGATAGAGATGGATCTTTTGATGTCGAGTGCCCTTGACCTGTGTGTCCACAATCTAATCACTGGATGCCTATTTCATGCAGTCATGGTTGAGCTCTGTTGGTTTCAACTACTTTGCTATCTTTGAGGTGTCCAATAATAGTGGAAAATATGGTTGAAGGAGAACCACGTTGAATAGTGGGTGCAGGCCAAGGAAAGGAGGAATGTTGAGCTCAAAAGCATTGTCACCCATAGCCTTGGTGATGGTATATGTCCCATAATGGAGTGGACGAAGCTTTTGATGGAGCCCTATAAGGCATTCTTTCTGCAAGTGCAACCAAACTTTGTCTCCCACCTGAAACTTATGTGGCACCCGGTGTTGATCATGGAGTTGCTTGTACTTGGCATTGGACTTCTATAAAATATCTTGAACCTATTGGTGGATGTGTTGGATCTGCTCAATGAATTGAGTGGCTTTGTTAGCTTCAGGTGGAGCAGGGGATGAGTTGGTCGAGGTGGCCTCCAAGGGTAGTGCAACATCCATGGGGCCCAATGGTTGAAATCCCAACCCCACCTGAAAGGGGTTGTGGATAGTTGAGCTATGTAGGGCTCATTTGTAGCTATGTTGGACATAGGGAATACTCTCATCCCATGTGCAGGGGTGCTTATAATTGTACATGCGTAGGATATACACAATCATCCGATTGATGACCTCAGTTTGGCCATATGTTTGGGGGTGGAAGGCAGTGGATTTAGTGAGCTTGGTGTCCAACGGTGACAAGAGGCTCGACCATAATGTGTTGAGGAACTGACTGTCCGATCTGATACAATGGTTTGTTGGATTCCAAAATGTACCCATACTCGTTCAAATAAGAGCTTGCTAGTGGCCTCTGTTGTGATGCTCTTCTTCCAGGCGTCCATAATCATCATCTTGGAAAAGCGGTCAACAACCACAAAAGCACAGTCATTTCCCATCTTGGTGGACAGAAGGCCCAACATGTAGTCCATAGAGATGGCCCAGACGACACAACATCCCGTCCTGAAGATGAAAATTAGCGACATATTGAGTTTTCTCCCAACATTTGGTAGGTGGTGGCGAAGTCAGGGTCCATCTCATAGAGGTGGGTCCATTYRKAGGTCTCGTGGCTGCAAGAGTCTAGCTCTGTGGTGAGTGTCACGACTGGAGGTCGGCTGAGGCAATCAACAACTTGGTTGGTACTTCATTTTTTATACTTGATGTTGAGGTGGAACTGCTGCAAGTATGTGGACCACTTTTGACGGTGGTCATTTTGCAATTTTCCTTGTGTCTTAATGAACTGCAGTGGCTTATGATCAGTGTGGATGGTTGCCTCCTTCCAAATAATGTATTGTATCCACTGGAGACAGGCTTGAACAATGGAGTACATTTTTTTGTCGTAAGTAGGGTACTTATAGACATCATCTGATAGTGTCTCACTGTGATATGCCACGGGGTGGCCATGTTGAGTGAGGACGATGCCCACAGCATAGTCTAAAGCATTTGTCTCGATCTCAAAGGGCGACTATAGGTTTGATAATGAAATTATTGGGGATGAACATAATCGTTTCTTCAAATCATCGAAAGCTTGTTGTTGGGATAGGCCCCACACAAATTTTTCCTTACCACCACCCTTGGTTACTTGGATGAGGGCCCATGAGATATGCGAGAATCCCAACACGAACCTACGATAGAAATTGGCAAGGCACAAGAAGATTGGAAGCTTAGTGAGTGTGGTTGGGGTTGTCCAGTCACGGATAACCTGGATCTTGGGTGGATCCACATGGACACCATGTTGATCAATGATGTAGCCTAGATAATGGACCATGTCCATGCCGAAGGAGCATTTTTCCAAGTTGGCATATAGCTTATGTTGTTGTAGGGTGTGCAGAACCTGTTGAATATGTTGCAAGTGTTTGACCCAAGTCTTGTTGTAGATGAGGATGTCATCCAGATACACCACTACAAAAGTATTGGTGAAAGGTCGCAAGATATCATCCATCATCCTCATGAAAGTTACTAGAGTATTTGTCAAACCAAAGGGCATGACCAGCCATTCGAAAAGACCTTCTTTTGAATTGAAGGTGGTATTTCATACATCTGTCTATTCTATTGGGACCTGGTGGTAGCCAGACTTCAGATCAATCTTACTGAAATATTTGGCCCCCATGAGCTGAGCAAGGAGGTCGTCGATTCGGGGAATTGGGTACCAGTTCCAGACTGTGATTTTATTCAGGGCCTGATAATAAATGTAGAGTCTCCAGGTCCCGTCTTTCTTCTACACCAGCACGATTGGGCTCCCACAAGGTGATGAGCTGGGATGGATGTGCCCCTTGTGGAGCAGTTATTGGATATGCCTCTTGATCTCCTCGTTTTCTAACAAAGAGCGGCAGTAGACTGTCTCGTTGGGTATTGGTGCGTCAGAGGTCAGATCGATGGGATGCTTAACCTGGCAGTGCAGAGGTACACCGGTAGGTGAGGAGAAGATATATGAGTATTCTTCCATGACCTTATCCACTTGCTTATGTTGTGTGTAGATATCAGTCGCGGAGGCCCTGGATGTGGTTGCAATCTTTTGCTCACTCTGAGAGTGAATCACGAAGAATACAAATTTCTCAGTCTGAGAGATTACCTTCCTACATTGCTTGGCAAATATCAAGGAAATACCACTAGGTGGAACTACCTCAGGTATCCTATACAATCTCCTGTTCAAAGTAATAATAACACTACGAGTCCTAGACACATATACAGCATGACGTTTCCATAAATAAGGTTGGCCCAAAAGACTATTACAAACTTCGAGAGGAGCAACATCACACGATACCTCATCTTTGAAGGGCTTGATGATGTACGACAGTCGGCACTGTTGGTTGACGCGGAGATTGCTTCTTTGGCGGAGCCATCCAATGGTGTAGGGTTGTGGGTGCGACGTTGTCAACAGGGCTAGTTGCTTGACGACCTCTCTTGAGATGAGGTTCTTCTAGCTACCGCTATCAACGACGAAGTGTAGCGGGGTGCCTTTTACCCACATCTATGAATGGAAAATGCGCTCGCCTTCTTCTGGCTCGTCTGGTTCGTCGGGTTGGAGCTTGGTGGTAGCAATGATGGCACTGGGTTCTGCGTCAATGATATGTCTCCCCCTTTCTGCTTCTGACTCAGATTCGGAACCTGTATCTGATTCAGAAGCTTTCACTTCAGCCATCAATGACTGCTTTGAGCAACAATCAACAGTGTTATGCCATGGGCTCTTATGGAAATCGCACCACTTCTCGATATCTTTCTTTGTCTTTTTGTTATCCTTCTTTGCTTGCAGCTTGGACTAGTGGTCCTGATGATGTCCATCTTTGCTCTGTCCTTTGTTCTGCTGGTTGGGGCCACCCTTTCCTGGCTTTTACTATGAGGGGTTCCTAGGCCCAAATTGTCACGTATTTTGTTTAAGCTTCTGCTCAATTTTGACGGCATATCGATAGGTCGCGCCTAAGGATGAGATGTCCAGAAATTCCATTTTAGTTTGGATGTATCTATGCATAGCACCATGATACTTGAGCACCATATGTCGCTCTAAATCTTTGATACCTAGCTTGGTGCGCAATGTATGGAAGATATTTGTGAACTCTGGCACTGTTTGCTCTATTTATTGCCACGGTGTGGTCCATTTTGTATACAAGTAGTCATAACTTCCGACAGAGTAGTATTGTTCCTTAATAGCATCCCTGAATGATTCCCAGGTGACTGCGACTGTAAATAATGAGGGTTCCTTTGTTTCCTTTTTCTCATATAAAGTTTCCCACCAATCTTTGACATGGGGAACGACTTTGAGGAGCGCGAAAGTAATATTTTCTCTATTCAAAAATTTGTGGACAGAAAAATACCCTTCTAGTAGATTCAACCATTTTTCTACAACATTTGCATCTATATGACCTTCAAATATAGGAATATCAAAGTTGATTTGTACCTTGAAGGGGGTGGCACCTCCACTTGAGAAAGATGCATCGCATGTCGGTAGCTGCCGAAGGATTTGTGCAAAACTATCCATCATCCTGTTCCTCTCTTGCGTGAGGGCTTCTTCAAGCAACATTTTGAAAGGATATCCTATCCTGTTGACTTTCTTTTCTCCCGCCATGAGAGGTCTCTTAGGCGTGAGAGAGATTTTTTCCTCAAGAGAAACAAGTTTGAGACCCAATTCTTTGTACCCTGGCCTCGTTGGGGACATGCATTATGAACAACAAGGAGCATACCACTCTAATACCAGTGATCCTGATTTTATAAGCAAAACGAAATGCATACAAATTATTAAAAGATGTTTAACACGTAATAACAAAGATACAATAAAATTGGTTTCTATTCAATAAGGAAATAAGCTGAAACTGTAAAATGCAACAGAAAACAAGCTTGTTGGAATGGTGGCAGCTTATCTCTAAGAAGAGATGTGACGATTGCGCTCATTCGCCAGAAGATCATTACAATGAGGCTCTGGAAGCCTTTTTACAATAAACATAAATGACAAAACCCTAGACATCCAAAAACCTAACCCTAGGAGATCAAGTGCCAAAAGTCATGTGGTCCCCGTTGGGGTAAGCTAGTACATTAACTTCCCGAGGTCGTAAATTTTGCATACGATCTCCATTTTAGGGGCACGATAGCCCATTGGAAAGTTCTATCTGAGGAATACACATGTTGTCGTCAGGTTGAGACTCAGTATGCATTTTAACTATGGCGAGCCCTAAAAATGTTGTTTTGGGCTCAAAACGGCCCCGGAAGTTGAGGACCTGAAAACTAGGAAAAAACTGCCAAAATGAACCAGTTGGAATAGGTGGGAGGCCACAGACATCCATCTGGATCATCGGAGCCCACACAACTTTTGGCGTTTCATCTCCTAGGGTTAGGTTTTTGGATGACTAGGGTTTGGGCATTCATGAGTAATGTTAAAAAGGCCTCTGGAGCGTCATTGTAATCATTCTACTAAGACGGATGCGCGTGGCAGCCACATATCTTCTCAGAAATAGCTACCACCATTCGAGCAAGTTGTTTTCAGTTCTGGAGTTTTACAGTTTCAACCCATTTCATTTATTCAATAGAAGTTATTGTTCACTGGATATCTGTTGTTGTTCTATGTATCTCTGTGTTATTGTATTCAGTCTGTTATTTATTTTGTTACGCTCATAAATCCGGATCAACTCAGACCTCATCGGGGACATGCACTGAAAAACGATCAAGAGCAGCCTGCTCTGATACCACTGATCTTGATTATTTTTGGAACAAAATGGAAGCAAAGATATTACAATGAAATACACATAAAAATTGCCTGAAACAGAGAAATACAACAATACATGATTTCTATTAATGAAAGAAATGTACAGAGACTATAAAATACAGAGTGCAAGACTCGCTAGAACGGTGGAAACTTTATGTTTGAGAAGAGATGTGATGGCTACGCTCATTCACAAGAATATGAGTGCAATGAGGCTCTGAAGGCCTTCTTATGATAAACATGAATTCCAAAACCCTAGACATCCAAAAACCTAACCCTGGGAGATGAAGTGTCAAGAGTCATGTGGGCCCCATTGGGGTAAGTTAGTACATCAACTTCCTGAGGTCATAACTTTTGCATACAATCTCCATTTTAGCCGTGTGATAGGCCATTGGAAAGTTCTTTTCGAGAACTACGCATTTAATTATCAAACGCAGACTTAGTCTATAGTTTGACCATGTAAAGCCAAGAAAACATTGTTTAGGGCCCCAAAACAGCCTTCGAAGTACATAAAGATGTACTGAAATGAAAAATTCCAAAATAAGCCAGTTGGAATAGGTAGTCGACCACCACTATTTGCCTGGATGTTGTGTAGGGTTTCAGGACAACCCCGAAAGTGCAGAACCCACAATTAAAAATAAATGTCCCCATTACAGAGTAACGTGTTGAACTGAAAACTGTCAAGATGAGCCAGTTGGAATTTGTAACAAGTGGGTGGCCACCAATATCCACTTGGATCACTACTCGAATTGAAACATGAACTTTCTTATAGAACTCTTCAATATTTCAGGTTTTATACCTTTCTTAATATAGCAAGAAAACTGGGATTGACACTTTCGAATTTCAATGTGAATAGCCACCTGACGAAGAATTGCATTGGTTTGATGTAAATTAAAATATTGTCAATTGATTAATATATTTTTCTCGTGACATATACAATTGTTGTTTGACATACATTTGCAGCTTGATACACATATATAATATATATGGATCTAGAGGATTTGTTGCAACATGAACCTCCAATTATGCCTCACAAACGATTCAGGTAGTCCAATGAAAGAAATAGAGGGATCCCTAGTTTGAAAGGGACCCCTATCTTGTCAGGGACCCCTGGTTCAACAAAGAACCCTAGTCAGGTAGGGGTAACTAGTGAAGCAAGGGAGTTCAGTCAAACAAGGAGATCTAGTCAGTCTAAAAGACTGTCAAATTCATCTAGATCTAGTTAGGCATCGCGAGAGAGAGCACAATCATGTGCAAGGGATGCAACATGTGATCAATTTCATGAAGGATCAATGTGATCCTTTGGTGGTGATGATTTAGGGGGAAGTTTTAATCGGTCAAGATTGAACAGACATTCCCCCATGTCGACCAACATACACCCCCAATTACATTAACAACACATGGCAAGTAAATTGCTTTTATTTTTTTATATAAATCAATTGCATAGGGACATGTTTTTGTGCATTGTCATAAATATATGCAAATAATTTTATATGTGTAGAGGATTCGATTAATCCTAGGGGAAATAATGAAGCAAAGGGTGAATATCAAGTGGAGGGTGAGGGTGAAGGTGAACCAGAGGTGCATTTTCATCAAAATGAATATTACACCCCTATTACCACCTATCCCTTAGACATTCATGAGGCACTTCCTTGGGAATGAATTACTAAAGAATTGACCCTTCAACACTTCACATCCCATCATCCAAAGTTGAAGCATGATCTTCAACAAATGGATCTCCCTACTCAGAGCAAACAAAGTTTGGAGGTTGTTTTGCATTCTTTTGAAAACTTCATTGATGTATATAAGAACCTTGGGTCAATGACCAATACTTCCATTGATATGATGAGGAGACACAACCAAGCAGTGACGGGCCCTGATAAATGCCCTGAAATAGAGAAAAGGGTCTCAAAAGAGCAAGCAAAAACATTCTTTAATTTCAAGGAAGGACCAAAGTGATTGACGTTGAAGCTACAATATTTCAAGCACCCAAACATCACTATCCATCTTTATGATCGATTTTTGGCAGCATATGATAGATTTCCATCGAATGATGAGTTGCATATTATTTTGCAAGATTTATTTATGCATAGTTTTTTGAGAATATGCACCCAAATTATAGTGACCTACCATCCAAGTATTATGGTGTTGGTAAAGGTCAAACATATAATAGGATAAATACATTTCGAGATCCATCATTGCCTAGACCTCCACCACCCTTGGTATCTCTTCCACCAAGGGTGGTTGCTTTACATTTGGAGATGGAGGCCACTTCACAAATTGGAAAGCACCTAAGGGATGCAATAACAAATAATATAAATTTAGCTCTTATTGGTATTGATGTTTGTTTTAATGAATAGAGAGTGTGATCGAATGATCATGAAATATTTGTTTATAAGAAAAATGATGAGATAGACTACATGAGCATCGAATAGGTATCTGCTTATGCAAAGTTTTGTCGCAGTGGTTGGCAAGCCTATTGATGTTTGAATCGGTTAAGATCGAAACAAAAACCTCACGAGGATATGAATCCCCCTGTGTTTTTATCGAGGTGGTACTCCTCTTTGGCTAAAAGATATATCTTGGATATCTTGTATTAGTGAGAAAGCTTGACATCAAACCCCAAATATTTATTGCTTTGATTTGTGCATGGAATGGTTATTTATAACCTGATCTGATCTTATGTGCAACGAATAACTTCTTAATAATTAAAAGATTGAAGGAAGGATTCAATATCAAAATATATACATACTCAACACCATTTATGTAACCCTCTAAATCACATACAAGTAGAGGATACATCCATATCCTCTCACAAGAAAAAAGAAGGAAATAGTTTTGATCAGTCAAAGAACTTTAAATGAGTTTTGCATTCATAAATGGGAAGATTTGATGGGAAAACACCAAAAATCTCACACTCAGAAATCCCAAGATCTGAGAAATCATTAGAGAAATGCCCTAAAATATTTCTCTATGGAGTATTCATAAAAGATATTCAACAATCCATAAAATATATGCAAACCAATTAACTAGTGACTCAGAAACAAAGCTTGTCAAACAAAGACTAAATTCCCATGAAACCAATAGACAATCCTGGTTTACATCTGATAGTCACATATATGGCTATAAATACTCCATGATCATATAAGAAAAGTCTTGGAAGAATACAAGAGAAACACTGAAGAACTGAGCCTTATGTTCAATTCATAAATATGAACAAAAAGCCCTAAGAAAGTGGTGTAGAAGAGGAAGAATAATGAAGAATATGGAGATCTTTCTTTATTGATCAGAAGCTTGGTTGCATTTTGATGGATGGACGCTTATGTTTTGATCTTCTGCTATTATAATGCAAACTTCTCCCTTACCCTTTGATGAAGCCTTTTCTTGCTTTTTAAAACCGTCTCTTCCAACTTCTTGAGTAGTTATGGATTTATCTTTCTTGAAATAACCACTTTAATTAATGCCTCACTAAAGTCTCATTAATGATTTTTTATCATTTGCATTCACATCTTGAAGTGGGCCTTTTCGTATTTAATAAAAAAAATTAAATAAATTTTTATTTTAAATTTTTTTCAATTGGATTCCTTTTAAAGAGAGGACTGTATTTTAATTTTCTGGACAAGATATTTAACTTTCCAGCCATGGAAAACAATTTATATGTAATCTTAATCATCTTACCTTTCCAACTAGTCCTCCTAGGTGAGATTGCAAATTGTGGATTGGGTAGGCGACCACCAATCTCCACCTCGAAGCTATGTAGGGCTTCCGACAACCCCGAAAGTGTAGAACCCACAATTACAAAGAATTACAGAAGAACATGTTGAACAAAAATTGTCAAAAGGAACTAGTTGGAATAGGTGGGTGGCCACCAATATCCACCTAGATCACGAGTATATAAAGTTGGGTCTCGAGCTTATCTCTCTTGAGGATAATCGCTCTTGCACACCCAAGAAACCCTCTATGGTGGCAGAAAAGAAAAGCCTTGGAGCAGAAGATTCTATTAACATGTTGCTTGAGAAAGCTCTCACGCGAAAGAGGGATGAAATGATGGAGAATTTTTCCCACATCCTTCAACGCTTGCCGATAGCAACATGATCATCTTCATCAAACGGCCACTTTGGAGGAACCTCTCCCTTCAAGGTACAAGTTAATTTTGATATTCCCGTATTTGAAGGTCAGATAGATGCGGATGCCTTATAAAAATGGTTAAATCTGCTAGAAAGTTATTTCTTTGTTCAAAAAAATTTCGACATGGAAAATATCACCTTTGCACTCCTCAAGGCTCTCCCCCATGTCAAACATTGGTGGGAAACTTACTGGGACCAAATTTCCAGAGAGGAATCTGGAATATATGGGGTCGAGCCCACTTGGGATTTTTTTGTGGATGCGGTCAAGGAACAATACTACCATGTTGATAACTATGAATACCAGTACATGAGATGGACCACACTGCGGCAAGAGAAGAGCCAAACAATGTCAGAGTTCACAAATACTTTTTGTTAGCACTGGAATTTGTTCCTAGACTACTTGAGGGAACAAGCCTAGCACATCTTGAAATCAAATTGAATTGGGTTGGTTGAGTTGGATTTTTAGGAAACTATGAGAGTGGTAAAATTATCAAGAAAGGCAGTAAGGCCATTAGGCATGGATTCTATTAAATATAATGACCTAATCTGACAGTCTGTGTGCAGCAAGTCAGGCTAACAAAACTTAAATCAACTACAAAGCTTATAGATAAATGTAATGAATAAGTATGAGGAACAAAACTATAAGTTAATCAAAGAGCATCATGATGTTCAATGTATCTGACAGTAGAAAGAATAACTCATTATTCAGAAAACCGTTCTAAACCCGAATTAGAACTCAGATAAGTCTATGGCAAGGGTTAGAGCATATCATATACAATAATCCTTTCAACATAGAAATTGCATACATATTTCGTATATAAGCAACACATATCTAAGCAGATGAATATAAAGAAAAGATGAAGACTGGAATAAGGAGAACAAACTGATCATAATTTTTATTATCAGTTGAAATCTTATACACAGAAAGTGACAGGTCTTCAAATTAAAATAGAAGCTTCACATCCCCTCCAGTTCCTTCTTGGATCTTGAAAAACTCTACTTCATCCCTCTCGGGTCCTCCCTCTCTCAAATGGCCCCTCCTTTCTTTTGTCTTTACATATGCATATATATCAAAGATCCTTGCCTAGCCTTCCAAGATTCGAGCTCTAACTCCCATTTCTTAATATAGAAATTGTTACAAAGTAGTGAAACATGTAACCATTGACTGTCTAACTCCTAGGAACTGACTCATAAAGCATTGACATGTGTACAACTACTTACTAACTTATAGGATTTAGTTAAATAACTACAATTTGAAGGTTGTTGTTTGAATATCTTGAATGTTGGAATTGTTAGAGTTAAAATAATCTTCATCAATCTGCCACCTACAATTATTGATAAGGTTATTAAGATCCTTATGGATGTGTCACCATATCCTTTGTTTCCACATGCCCTTTGACTGTGATGGCCAATTCGTAGCGCCATTCCCTAGTGCATTTGGTAGCCAATTCTATAGCACCCTTTGTAAAACAACTTTTCAGATTCTGTAGTGCTTCATGTGTAACAACTCTGCAAATTTCGTAGCACCACTCCTGAAATAGCTCTACAAATTTCATAGCGCACCGATGTTTTAGTTGTTTCTCTCAAATTACAAACTAGGTCAGGATGAAATTTGGTCAACAAGTCAACAGGGATATCATCTTCCTCCACAAAAAAATTTAGAGAAACCCACTTTGTCGTTTTGGTTTTATGATCAAATTTGTAATAGTAACTGCTACAATAAATTCTGTAGCGCCCTCCTATAAAACTGCTCTGGAGATTCTGTGCTAACATTTGGCTCCATGGGGGATGGCATGCTCCTTGCGAGCTGCCAAGAACTTGTATACCAGTGGCCTTATCTATCACCTAAAATCTTTGATTGGACATAAGAATGTTATTCCATTGGGCATGGAGTCTTATACTGTTGCAAACCAACAAAAAAACTGAAAATAATATAACTGCTTGTATGGCAAGCTTATTCTCCTACCTACTCCTACTTCTAATCAAGTATGATGCTTCTTGATCAGGTAAAATCATGCTTCCAATGAAGCCGTACAACTATCTTACTAACAAGCGAAACTCTTTGTATGTGTTTCAGCAAAATGAAGACCAGAACAAAAATCAACACTTGATTGTAAGTTTGATTTTCATATTTATCATGAAACGAAGACTGAAACCTTGAATCCATGAATTCCTTCATATAGATAGCAATTGGATCATGAAAAGCAGAATATGTGGAATTATGACAATAAAAGGTTACCTTTGTCTGAAATTGAAGATCAAATATTCTCTGCATATCCTCTTTCCCATGGAGGATGCCACTTTTAGTTATCTGCAAATCTAAACATGGCTACAGGTTGATTTCACTGCTAATCAAATCTTGTTTGATATTTTCTCCAAAAGGCAAGCTCAACTGCTTTTTTATCTCTTGGGATATTGGATGCATATCAACAACTTTTTCTTTATCAAAATCTGAGGCATCCTCGATATCATAGTCAAAACTATTAGAGACATTTGAATCAAGGACAAATGTGTCTACAATATGACTATCACCAACATCCTCACAATCGGAAGGAATACTAACTGAATGTTGGATATTTAATTCAGATTCCTTACAACAATTATCAAACATAAGATCAACTAGATAAATCTTTTTGTAATGATGATGAAAGGCAGTATGAAACCCCTTCAAAGAATGAATGCTAGCAGTGGGAAGGGATTGACACCATTCATGAGCATGTTCTTCTAAAGAAAATCTAAACAGCTTGATTAGGACACCCTCATGAACAAACCATTTTCAAGCATGCATTTATGAAAATTTAATAAGTGCTCATCAAGATGATCATGCTTACTTCCTTTGAATCTCGGAAGATAATCATCCCATTCAGTTATAGTCGGCACTGGATGTGGAAACCCGACTATATTTGAGAAATCACAGAAAGCATACCTCCGAGCCAAGATAGCTTCCATTGCTAATATTGTCTTGTATCAGTGAAGTCGTCAACAGGTTCTTCTTTCATGGAGTGGAGTCACCAGGTGAATGATGCAGTCTCGAATATGTGACTAGCCCATTGTTCACCATCAAAATCTGAATGTGATCAATGTCATTCTCCCAAGGAAGATTTCTTCACTTCTGTCCCCGGAAACGGTGCCAAAAGATGTTAGCACTGGAATTTGTTCCTAGACTGCTTGAGGGAACAAGCCTAGCACATCTTGAAATGAAATTGGATTGGGTTGGTTGAATTGGATTTTTAGGAAACTATGAGAGTGGTAAAATTATCAAGAAAGGCAGTAAGGCCATTGGGCATGGAGTCTATAAAATATAATGACCTAATCTAACAGACTGTGTGCAACAAGTCGAGCTAACAACACTTAGATCAACTACAAATCTTATAGATAAATGTAATGAAGAAGTATGAGGAACAAAACTGTAAGATAATCAAAGAGCATTGTGATCTTCAATGTATCTGACAGTAGAAAGAATAACTCAATATTCAGAAAACCTTTATAAACGTGAATTAGAACTCAGATAAGTCTTCAAATTAAAACAAAAGCTTTACATCCCCTCCAACTCCTTCTTGGATCTTGAAAAATTCTACTTCAGACCTCTCGAGTCTTCCCTCTCTCAAATGCCCCCTCCTTTCTTTTGTCTTTACATATGCATATATATCAAAGATCCCTGCCTAGTCTTCCAAGACTCGAGCTCTAACTCATGTTTCTTAAAATAGAAATTGTTACAAAGTAGTAACACATGTAACCACTAACTGCCTAACTCCTAGGAACTGACTCATAAACCATTGACATGTGTACAACTACTTACTAACTTCTAGGATTTAGTTAAATAACTAAAATCTGAAGGTTGTTGTTTGAATATCTTGAATGCTAGAATTGCTAGAGTTAAAATAATCTTCATCAATCTGCCACCTACACTTATTGATAAGGTTATTAAGATCCTTAAGGATGTGTCACCATCTCCTTTGTTGCCACATGCCCTTTGACTGCGATGACCAATTCGTAGAGCCATTCTATCGCACATTTTGTAGACAATTTTGTAGCGCCCTTTGTAAAACAACTCTGCAGATTTTGTAGCGCTTCCTGTGTAATAGCTCTGCAGATTCTGTAATGCTTCTTGTGTAACAGTTCTGCAGATTCCATAGTGCCACTCCTGAAATATCTTAGCAGATTCTGTAGCACAATGGTGTTTTAGTTGTTTTTCTAAAATTACAAACTGGGTCAAGCTGAAATTTGGTCAGCAAGTCAACAAGGATATCATCTTCCTCCACAAAAATTTCAGAGAAACCCACTTTGTCATTTTGCTTTTATGATCAAATTTGTAACAATAGCCACTATAGGAAATTTCGTAGCGGCCTTCTATAAAACTGCTCTACAGATTTTGTGCTAACACTTTCCATACTTTGCGCACCAAGTTGGATATCAAAGACTATGAGCGGCATCTGGTTCTAAAATACTGTGGGGCTCTACATAGGTACATCCAAACCGAAATGGATTTCCTAAACATCTCATCAATGGCATTTGCCTATCAATATGCTGTAAAAATTGAGCACAAATTTAGGAACCAAAACAAATGGGAGTTCGAGTCTACAAATCCGCAACAACCAAAGCATGGTAAATACGACCCTAACCAACAGCCTCCCGACAACCAATCCAAGACACATGAAAAGAAAGGTAAAGGAAAGACGAAAAATGACACTAGGAAGTTGTGTGACTTCCACAAAAGCCCCTGGCACAACACTTATGAATGTCACTCGAAACAATCATTGGTGGTCAAAGTCAAAGACAAGGAGTTGAACCCTGGTTCAGAATTTGATCCAGAAATACTGAAAACAGACAGATCATTGACGCATACCCTACTACTATTGTCGCGACCGCAACAATTCAACCAGAAGAACTAGTAGATCCTAAAGAGGGGGAGCACCTCTTCCATTCACATATGTGGGTGAAGGGGACCTCGTTGCATTTCATTGTTGTTAGTGACAGCCAGGATAACCTCATCTCAGTTGAAGTCATCAAACAATTGGGGTTGTCGACAACACCACACCCGCAGCCATACAACATCAGGTGGCTTCACCAGGGACGAGATCTTCATGTCAGCCAACAATATCACATGTTCTATGGCATCCAACCCTTCAAAGATGAGGTAGTGTGTGATGTTTCCCCTCTTGATGTTTATGATGTTGTTTTGGGCCAACCATATATTTGGAAATGTCATGTTGTTTATGATTCTCGACCCCGTAGTGTCATTATTACCCTTGGGGGTCAGCTCTACAGGATACCAAAGGTAGTTCCAACTATTGTTCCACCAAAACAATGCTGCAAGGTAATCTCTCATACTTCAAAATTCATCCTCTTCACAGTCTGTTCAAAGGATGCAAAGAAGGCCACTACAACCATTGCAGCCTCAACACCTTCTATCCAATAGAAGCAGATTGCAAAAGAGAAAGAATATATTGTTTCTTCACCTACGATGGTGCCTACACAATGCCCTGTCAAGCCCAGAGAAAATAGGTTGGTGTAACTGATTCAACCCCACCAACAACAGGTTTGTGACAGCCTTCCATAGACCAAGCAGCGCAACTTCTCCAACAAGGCACGCAACTCACCAAGATTCAAATTCAGAAAACGCTTCCCCTCTTCCCCGACCACTCAACATAATGTAGACCATTGCTTCCTAAGGGGGGAGGACTGGTCCAAGTGGATATTGGTGGCCACCCACCTATTCCAAATTCAAACTAGCTCATCTTGACAATTTTCAGTTCAACACATTTCTCTGTAATGGGGAAATTTCTTTGTAATTGTGGGTTATGCACTTCCATAGCTGTCTTGAAACCCTATACAACATCCAGGTGGATAGTGGTGGCCACCCACATATTCGAACTGGCTTATTTTGGAAGTTTTCATGTCAATACATCTTTATGTACTTCTAGGGACGTTTAAGGGCCCTAAACAGTGTTTTCTTGGCTTACCACAATCAAACTGCAAATGGAGTTGGATTTTGAAAACATAATGCGTAGTTCTCAAAATACCTTTCCAACGGACTATAACACGCCTAAAACATAGATTGTATGCAAAAGTTACGACCCCGAGAAGTTGATGTACTAACTTACCCCAACGGGGCCCATGTGACTTTTGGCGATTCATATCCTAGGGTTAGGTTTTTGGATGTCTAGGCTTTTGGCATTCATGTTTATCATAAAAAGATCTTCAAAGACTCATTGTACTCATCTTCTTGTGAATGAGCATAGCTGTCACATCTCTTCTCAGAGATAAAGCTGCCACCATTTTAGCAAGTCTTGCACTATATATTTTACAGTCTCTGTACATTTCTTTCATTAATATAAATCATGTATTGTTGTATTTCTCTGTTTCTTGCAATTTTTATGTGTATTTCATCGTAATATCTCTTCTTTCATTTCGTTACGAAAATAATATGGATCAATCAACCCCGTCAATCATACACACTAAGAAACATGTCCCTAAAGTGCGCAATCATTACTTGACAATGAAACTAACCTATGAAAATATAAAGGAAAAATAAATTGTTCGGTCGAATGTTTTGAATGTCAGTATTGACGAAGAGAATGATGAGTAAATTATTAAAGTTATTGGATCAACTATTTGTTTTTCCCTTCCTTTTTGGTGAATTGCAGAACTTGCAAAAAAAAGGATGCTTAGTGGTGGAAGGCTTTGTGGAATATTAAGAATATTCTTAAACCAAAGGTGTATATGTGGTTAGTTTTGAGGAATGAAGCATTAACATAGGTACATGCCACACTTTCAATGTGCATCTCAAGTTAGATCAATATTTGAAGGCATAAAAATTTGCTCAAAGGTTCAAAAAATCCAAGATTGTGAATCATCCTCTAATTGAATAATCAAGATGATAGGGGCATTCACATGGTGTTATCCAAGAGAAATAAGGTAATAATCTAAGTGCAATGTGACATATGTCAATGATGAATCAACAACGAAAGAGAATACAACAAGCCTTTTGGAGCATGAGTGGGAACAATAGGTGAAATATGAGAGGAAGAAGGTATTAGTGTATTGGATAAGATTTTGTAGTTGCAAGCTATGGAATGTAACCAACTCAACTCAACTCTTTGTTTTACTAACATACATTAGCCTATATTCCAAAAGGGGGTTCTAGAGAAAATAAGGAGAATTTTTTTAAGATTCTTTTGGATTGGAAAACACAAAATGAAGAGATTCCACTTGTCAAATGAAAGGTTATAGCTCAACCAAAAGATGAAGAAGGGTGGGGGTTGAAAATTATTCTTATTTTGGAAAACCCTTGCCAGTTAAATGTTTGTGGAAAGTCATGTCATAGGAAAGTATACATAAGGATAGAATAGTGAAACAATATATTAGCGCTAGTTTTATTATTGATTGGATAATAAGTCAAAGGAAATAAAAAAGTAATTTGTTTAGCAACTAGAAATTTGTAGTTCAATCCTTCCCTTTAAAAGGTGGGTGGTTAGCTTGGAAGGTAGGCAATGGAGAGCAAGTGAGGCTAGAGTGGATACATCCATCATGTATAAAAAATAATTCACGTTACATCAGAGGCATATAGAAAATTTGGAGGACAAAGGAATTAACACACTCAATTAGAAACATGATTGGGCATGTACTAATATTTTTCATCAAGGGTGGAACATGAATTATTCTTTAGGCCTAGTAGGAGAGGGGGGGGGGAGAAATCATTTGAAATTCCTATATAAAGAAACCACAAAGAGCCATGCCATAATTGATTACAAACAAGACATGGTTGTATGGTGAAGAAATCAAACCCTAGGATATTATTAAGCCAAATTACGTGATCAATAAAAAATTTCCTCGGACACTAATAAGAGCATGGAGGTTGAAAAAGCTATGGAAGGTCAAGGATCCGAAGAAAACAAAAAGAGTTGTGTGGTTAGCATTAAATAACAAAGTGCTAACTTGGAATAACATACAGGAATGAGAAAAACAAGGGACTAGTGTATGCATTACTTGCAAGGAAGATGATGAAAATATCTCTCATGTGCTCATTAATTGTTGTTATGTTTAGCAATTCTAGTAAAAAATATGCCAATTCATCCTAGACCAGATGATAAAACTTTCAGATCTTTCTAAATTCCAATCCAATACATTTTGGAGAATAATTTAAAAAATAAATAATGAATATGTGGATATGTTAACATTGGTATTTGGTTGACTAAATACCAATGCAAAAAACTCGAGGATGATGTTGAAAAAATTTAGAGATAGAGGAGTTTTCTCAAATCTAGGAAAAATCCAATTCTTGCAATGTTTTGGGAAGATACTTTGACACATAACTTCAAAGGTATAATGGTGGACCCAAATAAAATAAAAGTCATCAAATACTTAGAACCACCCAAAAACCACTCCAAGGTTGAGTCTTTCTTGGGCCACACACGTCATTATAGAACATTTGTAAGAGAGTATACGCTGAAGTCGCCCAATTGATGGATATATTGCTAAGAAAAGACACAACCTTGCAATGGACACTAGTACCAATGGGCATTAGAAGAACTCAAGGTTAAAATCATTAAGGAACCTATTTCAAGATTCCCCAATTGGAACAAAACATTTATGTACATTTGGATGCATCAGGAACAACCATGAAGGTCATCCTCTCATAACTAGGAGAAAAAGGGATGGACTGTCACATCCACTATGTCAGTAGAAAACCGTCCACGAGTGAGAAGAATTAAAATTCCATAGAAAGAGAATATTTAGGTATGATCTATAATTTTAAAAAGTTTAGGCACTATCTATTAACAAATAAGTTTGATTTCTACATTAACCACCAAGCATTAAAGTACATTGTGAACAAACCAATTCTAGTGGGGAGTTTAAGAAGATGATTAATGTTATTTTAAGAATATTAACTTGAGTTTTTTATCAGACCTATAAAAGTACATGTTCGACCAAAACATCTTGTCAATAATTGACAATGGAGAAAGAAAACAAGGAAAGGGGGAATCTTTGGATGCTAACAATTTTCTAGTCCAGGGTGCACCATGATATTTGGATGATGTTCTTTATTTTCTCCAACATGTGCAAGCACCACAATAGTTATGTGTTTTAAAATGAAGAAGCATGGTTTAGATAGCATTAAGATTAAACGTATTATCAGGAAAATTGTACAAATTGAGGCATGGATGGAATCATGAGAAGATGTGTTCATCTAGTAGAATATACCAATTGATAAATAGAGCCCACTATGGAACAAGGGGACATTTTTCATCAAACAAAATAGCTCAAAATATATTGTGTATATGACTCTATGGCCACCACTATTTAGGTATTACTTTAAGCAGGTGAAAGGATCTGGATAATGGCAAAAATAAATTAATAAACCATAGGACCAAGATTATCATGAACTCATCCCCTTACCACCAATAAAAGTATATCATTTGACTTGTTCAAAAAATGGGTAGAAGGAAGAACCACAACAACAACCAAAATAGAGGTAAATATAAGTTTTTGTTCAATTTTATTCAAATTCTTGATTACCGTCAACAATCCTATCTTCTGCAAACTTAAGAATTGTCTTCAATTATGCCTCAATTGGATGGCTCGGACCTTAAAAATTGATGAAACTATACGAGAAAGGATCAATTAAAATAGAAATCCTTAAGGGGATTAACTTACTTGAAATAGGTGCAGACACAGTGTTGTTGGTGCCACTCAGGTGCTCCTAGTGTCGCTCGGGTGTTGTATGGTATCCAACAGTGTCACTCCTAAAGAAAATCCGTTAACGAAATGTATGGTTGGTGCGTTATGGCAGGAAGTAAAGGAAAATGACAGGGGAAAGAAACTGTTGAATGAGAA
The DNA here is from genome assembly GCA_009831015.1 of Picea engelmannii. NCBI lineage: Eukaryota > Viridiplantae > Streptophyta > Pinopsida > Pinales > Pinaceae > Picea > Picea engelmannii. Next base: position 99,447 of record ML805496.1, read on the forward strand.
ATGCACCCTATATATATATAAACACCTTTCGGCTGAACTATTTTTTCGGTCGAAAGCATATTTCAGCCGAAAAATATATTTCGAATGAAATAGTCTTTCGATCGAAAATGTGGTTGCCGGAAAAAAAAAAATCCAACACACGTATCCGGTGGAACAACTTTCGAGGGCACCATTAGATTTAACGTTCGACTAAAAAGTTTTTCGACTGAAAAGTTAATGAGTTCGACCAAAAATTGCCATTGGCAATTTTCGCGACCCGGTTCTCACAAAAGTGTTACCCAAATTTATGATTTTACCCACACACACATATAAACAAAAACTCGAGGATTTATGGTGCGGCCAAATCTCACGGAGAAGTTACAATCTCAGGAGCCCAGATGATACCATGCGAAAATTATGAGGCTTTGAAGAGTTGCCTATCCTTACTACTATTGAGTACATCATTATATCTTTGCTAGGTTCACCTATACAATGTCGCACTCAGTAGATTCTATAGTATATGTCAAGAATTAAAGAGGAGAAGCACTGCATTAGTTACTAGAAGGACGAATGACCCTAAATCCTAAAGCCTCATTTTCAAATCCTGCAATGAGGCGTGCCCTAGTTATGACAACATGCTTGCATGAGATTTCCTCATGGATGCATCTAACTAATTTGGATTGAAATACGTCATTAAGGGATTGGTTTAAAATAGTGAACCCCATTAATTCGTAGAATCCCTTTGTGCAAGGCAATTGCAACATTTTCATAGTGATTAGCAAGCCCATTATTTTCCTGGAATATATGGAAAAAAAATGTATGAGGAATGTTCTGCAGTGTGTCTTTGATCCTTCTTACAATGGAACACAAATGAGCATATTTTGGAGAAGTTCTTGATATCAATTACCGAATAGTGTTTTTTGAGTCTCCTAGAATATTGATTTGTTGAACCTAATGGTCCCTTGCTACTTGAAACCCTTGCAATAAGGCATGAGCCTCTTCCTGATTGTTGGAAGCTTGTCCTAAACTCCAAGACAAAATATAACCCATTGTTCCTCTAGGGCCGAATAACACCCCTCCCACTCCTACCACCCAGGGGTTTCTTTTTTTGGCTCCATCAAAACACAAAGTGAAGACTGTCTAGGAGTGAAGCCAACGCCTAAACTCAAAAGGAGAATATTGAAGATGCTAGTGTAATATGGGTTGAACTAGAGATTGAAAAAAGATCTGCAGTTGAAATTTATTGAACCACACTTCCCCCTGTTTATCCAAAGCTTAAGGAAGGGAGAGCTTGAGTGAACGGGAGTTGAAGAATTCAGATAACTAAGAAATGACTTTGTTAGCAACCGAGCCCATGCAAGAAGATTCCCCTTTATAGATTGCTCTATTTCTTGCAAGTCAAATATGCCAACAAATGAACTTTGGAAGAGCCAACCATAGTCTTTTGGTGATGGGCTTATGAATGAAGGAGTCTTGATAATGAAATTTCCATATTCCCAAGAGATGCCTTACATAAATCGACCAACTAACTCTATGGTTGAGTTCATGTAATGAGACTTGCCAAGCATCCTTGGAAAAATCACATTCCAAAAAAAGATGAGAAAAAATTTCACAGTCAGAGCAACATAGAATGCACCTGCTAGGACCTCGAAATACTCTCTTGCACAGGTTCTCCCTTGTAAGGACCTTCCTAAGGGCAAGGGTCCAACAAAATATGTTTGTTTTTAGAAGACCGTCTAGATGCCATATATTGGTCCAAAATTTTGATTTAGGTGGAAACATTATCTGGTGTAGAAGAGCATCATAACCTTTGTTCACAAAATATCCTTGATCTTCCCATCCTCTTTTATCCAGTTCTTCCACATGACAGGGGGCTTCTTCTTCAAGATTAATAAGTAAGGCATGGGCATTATCCTTCAACTGGACAAGAACATCACCCATATCCCAACCTATCCAAGAGCCATAATTTTTACACCAAGAAGAGATATCCAAGAGGGTTTGTTTTTATCGGTCCTTCAGCCAATACAGAAGAGGGAGGAGGGAGGGGTCTTAAATCAGAGGGGTTTTCTTGTTACACGTCAAAATGTCACACTTGAGTGTCGCAAGTGTTGCATAGTAAAATATGCACCTTGTTAAGTGTCGCATGCATCGTCGCAAGTGTCGTATGCACCTTATCTAGTGTCACATTCATTTTTTTGAGTATCATAACCCCTTAACACCATGAAAACATTTGCCACAATCTCTAAGTCATGTTGGAAGAAAAATCCCTCTCATTTGACAACATAAACACACCTTTTCTTGGAAAATTCGACCAAATTTGGGAATTTATGAAGGGTGAGCCCCCTGGCCATGTTGGGGGAGTGCGCCCCCCATGCCATGTTGGGAGAGCGCCACTTTATAATATGGCGCCATGTGTTCAACTCTGGGGGAGTGCTAGTCTTGTTAGAGAGAAATTAGGGATCCTCCACCTTTTCTTAAGGGTCAGCTCTTGATGGATGAGGTTTGTTGTGGTCGAATCCTACCCTATGGGCTCTATCCTAGGATCTAATCCCAACTTAAGGAGCCATATCCTCAACTATATCCTTCATTTTCTCATGGTGGTTGTGCCTCTCAAGCCTATATAATGAAGGCATTTCAAAGGTGAAGAGGGGAAGAATTGAGGTATCAAACGTTTGATTATGGAGGAAGCATCAGAATTTTGATGTCAAGATTCATGCAAGGGTTGGATGAGGAGAGCTTGGAAAAGTGATTGCATCGTCAATCATGCTTTGTAAGTGCCTTCTTTGGCTTTCCAATTAATGATAACTTGGCCTATTCCCTTCAAGTTCATGTGTTCTACATTTGATTGTCTATTGTCATTTCAGTCTTCTTAGATAGATCTGTTTTGCCTAATCATATAAAGTAGGAGGAAGAGTTCCTTTACTAGTCTTTGTAGGACTTCAGTTGCATTGAGGAGCTTGGAGATCAAGCCCAAGGATTGGAGCGGTGAGGACGAACATCGCAACAAGCTATGCCACATCCTTCTTCTCTCTTGCTTGATTGATTGAGTTAGATCTATAGGGACATTAGAAACCATTTGTTTACTTATATCTTTGGACCAAAGATAGGGGTCTTGGTCCAAAGGGCAGCTTATCCTGCCCGCAGGGTAAGATTTATCACAACAGAAAAATGGCGAGTCCATTGAGGATCAACTTTTGACTAGTTTTTCCTTTGTGTCATCTTAGATCCTTTATTGTGATTAGATCTTTCTTGTTTGATCCTTCATTCTGATCTATTTCCCCTTCCCTCTTCTTGTTTGAATAGTTTACAAAGCCATTGACTGAGTCCTTGTTGAGTCTGAGCTTGTGGAAGTCATTTTAGAACTGTTCATAAACTAGGACTCCCCTCCAGTGTATATTGGGGCACTATTAGCTGACTGGCACTCCCATAAGCCTACTAGAGAGCGCCATGGCACTCTGTTCCTTTGAGTACAGGGGTGCCAGTCTCATCTTTTACATAGATTTGCTTATTTATGCCCTGCTTTTCTCAGTCTTCTTTTGAGAGGCTTTTTGCCCAGAGTCTCTTGATTTGTCTTTGACTTTGTTTGCTTGATAATTTGACAGTTATCACTACTTTTCATTTCCTTCTTTGAGTTTGCAATTTTCTCCTAGTTGTGATCCCCTTGGGTTAATAAGATACCTTGGTTCATATTTCCTTTTAGTTCTCTAATCTTCGTCTCACAAAGATTTCAGATGGCTCGATTGTTTAGGAGTTTTCATCAACTAGGGTTTGCAAAGGTTGTTTGGTTTTGAGTCTTTCTTGTCTTCATTGAAACATCTCGCTTTTATGGATGATTAGGACTCTCTTGTTTGCCACAACTTAGTCTTGAATATTGTTTCTTGTTGCTCATGTTTTGAGGATTTTCACAAGTGTTTTTCTTCTTTCTCTTTTGCATCTTTGAGTCCTTGATTGAACAAGTTGTCTCCTACTCGTTTTCTTTCGGTTCTCAACATTTCAAGTGTGCTTTGTTTGATTGTTTTTTTGCCTTGGATTTCTTTGTGTCACACATAGATCTCTTTCATTCCATTTGAAAGTTAAGAAGCGAAAAAAATTGCATATCTCCTTGCATACATAATCAAACAAAGAAATTTTTGCATTCTTTAGGAAATTTGTTTTGGTTTATGTTTGGAAAAACAACTAGTTTTGCATGTACATTCCATTTTTCAGAAACATTCACGTGATAGTTTGGAATCATCTTAATCCCATAAATTGAAAGTTGCATTTGTTTCGAGTTATTTCTTGAGTTAAGAAGAATAGAACTCTTCTTGTTCCCATACATAGCATTCATCCAAAGAACAAACTGCATCTCATTCTTTTACATTCTATTGGAGTCGAGTCTCTCTCACATCATCAGTTTCTTCTACGTGAACCTTTTGAGTAAAAGCCATTTAAAATAAATCACGTGTTAATCAAATCACTAGAACATTTTTTGGTTTTAACACACCAACAATAACACAGGATTAGGGTCTTTGGACTAGGAAAAGTGAGTAAATTGTCCAAGAATACTAAGACAAACTATAGAGCACTAAAGAGTGAACAATTCCAACTTTCGTATAAGCATAGCCAGGAACCCCCTCTCACACAGGGGCTAAACACGAGGTCACGTGCAGAAGAGAAGGGGAGATGACGCCTCCAAAGCTTCACCAATCGCAACGAAAAGAGTGTATATTGGGGGTCCTTCATGAAGTGTCACTGACTCATTTGGTCTCGGTACTTCATGAACTACGAATCCGTTCTGGGTCCTCTGGAGTCTACTGGTACACTTATCCTCAGTCCTCTGGAAGAATTTCGGACTTTGAGATCCTTCCAATAGATTTGGTCATGACTGCCAACTGTACTCGGCCGGAGGCTGAATGCGAGTTGGTATCCTTAGTGGCCTTTCCTAGGTATATACAGAGGTGACTGTGGGGGGATTCCCACGGTACCTATGGTATACGTCATATCAAACTCTCAATACCCTTGGAGGGTGATCTTGTGAAAGTGACGGTTTCTTGCACTGACAAGGGTTGTTATGTGGAGGTCGGGGTAATTGCTTCTCATTTCTTCGTTGGTGGCTTGATATCCCGTCTTCGGAAGATCCTTGAGATTGTTGTTGCTTGGTTGATTGGTTTTAGTGTTCATAGGAGTGTGTTTCTTTGATTTTTGTAGTCGACCTTAGGATTGAATATTTCATAGTATACAAGGTATGGAACCTGACGCTCGGGAACCTCAACACAATGTTTCTTACGAAGGAATGATCAAAGATCAAACTTCTGAGACCGAGAAACTCACTCCTGGAAGTGGGAAACACATTGAAGAATAGGTCACAACCTTTGTAGAAATCCTTGCATCATATGTGAATTCTATTTCTACTGATCAACTTGTCCTACCACTCACTGATCCACCATCCATGAGATATTTTGATGCTTATTCTTCTTATTGATTACCGTCATGTTCCACCACTACTGTTATAACCCTAATTTGCACCATATATGTTTACCTGGCATCAGGCCATCTCATTTTACATCTTTTTCCAAACCACTACTGAACATCTCTTCTTAAAAACACCCTTTTCTAAGGCACACACGCCCTGCCCACTATTGTACGCATGTATACGCTAGTTGACCCACTACAGCCCATGTATACCTACAAAAGCACGAAAAATGGAAAGTTGCTAACAAAACTCACAGTTTTAGGTAAGTTACCTAAACCGTTTGACCGCCCATAGCCAGTCACTCATCCAAATACCTAGCCTTTTCTAGCCTATAAAAGAAGGGGTAGGGGTCCCATTTGGAAGGAGGGAAATAATTGTAAAGAAACTCTACCTGATTTCGCATTCCCTTTGTCCCAACCTTTTGCAACTAGTGTGTGAAGAGAAGCTTATACAAAAGCAGTTGGAGCACAGTTGAAGAGGAGCCCAAGACCAAATTCGAGGAGCAGTGGCCGATCTCACTATTGTAAGGTTACTCTTGTGAGATTAATAAAACGAAGTACTTTTCCCGTCCCGCCATATGAGATTGTCAATATTTAAATTTGATTATATTTTGTTAGAATCTCTAACCCATTAGTTCATAGATCATATGCATGCGGAGTTCTTTGTTTGTCTTTGTGTGAATGCAGGTCAACATTGGGAGGAGATTTGCAGTCAAGGAGCGTCCAAACGTTAAAGGATTGACATCAAACACGGAAACTAAGGTACAATAACTTGATCTTTTTAACCTTGTATTTGCATATGAATAATGGGGTTTATGATTGGGATGTTGGTAAAAAGTAGGAGACTTTAGGTCATTTCTGCATGCATTACAGAACCCTTAATGCTAGTTCGTAGGAGGATTTCCCACCCACAACAGAATTGGCGACCATAATGGGGAATCTCTAGGGTTTTCTGGGGATATTTTTTGGGTATTTTAGAATTGGTTTTATTACCTTTTTTTCTGAGTTTTTTGCAAGAGTCTGAGATTGTAGGGATTCTGGTCTTCCATACCAGTACTCCCTAAATGATTGCTTGACTGCTTGATTTTATTTCTGTAAATTTACAGAGGTATACACGGCCTGCAGAAGCCCTACCCGCATATACACACACCCTACCTTTAGACAGCCTATGTATATCTGTTGGGCTACTCAAGTGTCAATTGCATGCTTAAGTTTAGAAAGAAAAAAAATTAGGAGAGGCAGCCATCCTCTTTTCCCTGTCAAAAGTGATCCTTCTCAGGGGTTTCCTGGATTTGGTTAGGGTCTCTGTGTTGCAGTCTATAGCCTAGGATAACCTCAGATTAGCTTTGTTTTATCAAAGTTTCCTTGCATTTTCTTTGCCAAAATAATTTTCTCTGTCTCTAAGGGACTCTGGTTTCCAATACCCTGTGTTGGACTGTGTTTTTTTTTTCATTTTTTTTTAGCATTTACAGAGCTATACGTGCCCTACAGTAGCTCTGCATGTGTGCATACGCACTCTGCATTTGGACAACCCGTGCATATACGCTTGCTGCGGAGGTGACAGTCGCCTCTCTATGTCGGGGAGATCTTTTGATAGAGAGAGGCAGTCATCCTCTTACCTGTCAAAAGCCAGTCTTTTTAGTCTCTGCCCTAGTCTCTGTGATCATAGTCTATAGCTTAGGTTTGACCGTAGCATAGTTTTCTTTTCATCAAAAAGATTTCTTGAGTTTTCTGTAATAGAGTTTTAGACAAATCTGTGAGTCTTCTCCAATCAGCCTTTTGAGGTTTGGTCAAGTGACTCCTTTCGTCAGACTCTTCGTCTCTATTGTGGGAGCCATCCCCCACTTCGTGGTGCGTCACCATTCTATGCGTCTGCAGTTTCCCATGATTAATCGTCCACTTGTTGTGCAAGAAAAACACTTATTGTTAGTCAACATTATATTCATTCACAATCAGCGCATAATTCATATTTTTCAAATGCATACACACAATAGGAATTTTCATTCTTAAACTTCGGCTTTTGATAAAGCGGGTTAAGGTAGAGGGTTACTCCTTTTAAGAGTACTTCAAATGGAGTTTTTGCGCAACTCGTTCATGATCCAAAGCAAGCCAAGTGTTGTAACCATGCTATGATACCAATTTGACACACACCCACTATGACAACCTAGATTTTTCTTTTATTTTCATATTTTCTTCGAGGGACAGAATCCCCGAATTTCTATGGGGCCTAGCATAGACCATCCCTTCCCTTATCGTCCTCCATGTGATCATTGGCTATGACCACAGACCTTACCAAAAAGGCGCTTCCAATTTTCGCGTTTCGGGATTTATGTGTGCAAGCTCTCCCTAGCTCCTTGTCCCTTGAAGTGTCGAAACCTGAAATGGGGTTAACGAGCTCCTTGGCTCTCCTTTTCCTACTCCATGCGACCACCTCTATGAACACATGCTAACACCAAATGGCACTACCAGAACTCGACCTTCGAGATTCCTGTTGCAAGGAACGCTTGTTCCTTCAATCCCCGAAACCCGAAAGCCCGGTATCATCCGGATCTATGGTGCAGATCGTTGACTTTATCAACGGCCTGGATTAAATCTCGGCATTCTACCTTTCGGGATTTTGGTGGGGTCTTCACTCCTATTTCCCCGATCTCCAGAACCTCGACGGCTTTAGATCTTCACCACGCATCCCCACAAATGTACGATCCAGATTCTTTCGGGACTCCTCCTTCCTACCACAAGACCCTGTCCGGTGACATAGGGCTCATCCACAGAGCGCGTCGGGGTTTTGTGTACCGTGATTTTGCGACTGGCGAAGACAAGGGATCTTTCCCTTGGGTTTCCCCGGTGTCGAAACGCCGAAACCCATTCACGCTAAACCGATTCGGGGTTTCGTACATCGGGATTTCGCGACTGATGAAGACGAGGGGTCTTTCCCTTGGGTTTCTCGGGTGTTGAAACGTCGAAACCCATTCACGCTAAATCGATTCAGGGTTTCGCATACCGAGATTTCGCGACTGGCAAAGATGAGGGATCTTGCCCTTGGATTTCCCGGGTGTCGAAACGCCAAAACCCATTCACGCTAAACCGATTTGGGGTTTCGCATACCAGGATTTCACGACTGGCGAAGATGAGGGGTCTTTCCCTTGGGTTTCCCGAGTGCCGAAATGCTGAAACCCATTCACGCTAAACCAATTCGGGGTTTCGCATACCAGGATTTCGCGACTCGTGAAAATCCACAGCAGAGAGTTTCCTTACCTTTCGAAATTCCGATCCCAGAATTCTTGATATGGGAATTTATGTATGGGATTAATAGCTGTGAGCCTCCCCTGATCCGACGGTCCATAGAGCTCCAACAAATCCTTGGATCTACAATCCTGGATCCCATCGCTACTTGTGAAGGCTGAAGGGGTCAAGGTGTTAACACCTACGCTCCTCCTCTAGATCGATCGGTCTTGACAGATCTAGGGTATTTCCGAAAGGATTATGACCGTTCGTCGACCAAACGATGGGGTAATCTCTTTCAATAATTGGACTCGCTATCCTTTCTTAGCTTGAATCACAAAATTAAACCTCTTGTAGCTTCAAACTCCCACAACTCTGAGACCTTAGAGAGCTACTCTTTCTTACATAAGGTTTCTAGACCCGTATCGCATGAACCTTCAGACAGTTCTTGGGCAATTGTCCCTGATCTTAGTCAAGTCTCTGGGTAAAGGTTCGGTACGGTTCCAAGGTTTATGGGTAATCCCCGGGGAAGAGTACTCTCGAGGAGCCTTCCTAGAATATTACGAGAATCAAGCAAACAAGATGATTCTCGGTGGAGCGAACCCATGCCCAAGACTTAATCATTTGTATAGAAGTCAACTATGGCATGCAAGTATACACATGCATCCATTATTTCCAGTCTAAAACACCAGGCAATCATTCCACACATAAATCATTATGGGTGTATAAACATGAGCATGTATTCATGATATACAATTCAAAATACAAGGCATAAAATACTTATCAGAAACACCAGGTGTGCCGCGACTGCTAAGAGGGGTGCTCATTTCTAGCCATCCGTAGGCTTAGTCACTCCAAACGGATTTACCATTGGCCACCCCCGAGCTAGACCACGATGCTTTGTGATTCAGTCTCCTACTTCCAGCTCAACGAAAGTCTAGGACGAAGGTTACTCTCCTTCTCCTGATACAGAAAAATAATCCCGGACGAAGGTTACTCTCCTTCTCCTATATTCAAAACTCCCTGTGTTTCCGGAGTTTCTCTAGTTCTCTTCTACGATCCCTATCGCGCGCACTCTCTTCTCTACCCCTTACCACACTTCCTCTCTTGCCTTTTCTTTTCAAGATTGCATGTGGCGCAAATTTTCCCATCCGTGGTCAGGTCTGGGAGTTTTTACAGATGGGCATTTCACCCCCATCCCCTCATTAACTCTTGAGGAGCCTCCCCACCTACCAATCTGATGGGAAATCCATTCCAGGGTCAGAGAGTTGCTTTGGTCTTTTAGCAAGTAAAAACCAGTACGGTATTCGTTTGGTGGAAGTTAACACAACCATTCCAGGTCCCTTCCACCACCTCTCATTAGCCATCGTGGTCTCTTTTAGCACATCCCCCCTCCCAGCAGTCATGCAACACATAATCATAACATAATTTACATTCATTGACCTTTTATACAAAGGTCCGTCAAATCAAACATTCACATCCTTGAGTTTGCCATAGTTCTTGGCCAATATAGTTATTTTTACAGACTGGGGGAAACAGGGTGTTACAATTCCCTCCCCCTTAAAGGAACATCGTCCTCGATGTTCTATCTATCAATATGACGTGTATGTACAAAAGGAAACAAAATCGGATATGCCTGTTTCATGGCATCTTCCATTTCCCATGTAGCCTCATCTGGGCCAAAATGTTTCCACTGCACCTTGACTTGTGCAATGGTTCGGTTCCTGAGTGGGGTTTCCTTTCTGTCCAATACGCATTAAGGTTCTGGCATGAATTCTCCCTCCGGTTCCACCTGGATCACAAACCAGTCAATTATATGATTAGAATCGTGTACATATTTCTTCAATAATGAAACATGGAAAACATTATGTGCTTTTACTGTGGGAGGAAGTGCTAGACTATAGGCTACAGGTCCCACTTTATCTAGAACTTCAAAGGGTCGGCAATACCGAGGTTCCAACTTTGCACAAGCTCCCATCCTCAGGGAACTCTTCCTGGGCCTAACTCTAAGATATACGTGGTCTCTCGTCTTGAATTCTCTTGGAGTTCTCTTTTGGTCGGCGTAAATTTTCTGTCTGTTCTGAGCGACCTTTAGATTTTGTTTTATCTGAATCACTTGTTGTTCAATTTATTTCAACATGTCGGGTCCAATTGTAACTCTATTTAATGGGTTACTCCAACTGACTGGAGTGTTGCACGGTCTACCATAGAGGACTTTGAAAGGACTCATCTTCAGGGATTCTTGGTAGCCATTATTGTAGGCAAATTCCACCAGTGGCAGGTAATCTTCTCACTTTTTAGGTTGATGCATTACATGCATCCTCGGCATGTCTTCTAATATTTGGTTCACTCTTTCCCTCTATCCATCGGTTTGAGGATGATAGGCTGTGCTAAACAATAATTTGGTCTCTAGACCAGCCATCAAGGATTTCCAAAAGTTGGAAGTAAATTTCGTGTCTCTATCGAACACGATCTTTTTAGGCATACCATGTAGTCTGAATATCTCCTTCATGAATATGTTGGCGATATTTATTGCCTTTCAAGTCGATTTGACGGGGATAAAATGGGAGGACTTGCTCAATTTATCCACCACCACCATGATGGCATCATTCTGCCTAGTCGAGGTTGGTAATCCGGTGATGAAATCCATGGAAATGGTTTCCCATTTCCATTCTGGGATTGGTAGAGGTTGTAATAATCCTGTTGGGTTCCGGTGTTTTGCTTTAAACTGTTGGCATTCTAGGCACTTAGCTAAATAGTTAGCTATGTCTTTCTTTAACCCAGGCTAATAGAATTGTTTCCTAGTGGTCGTGATCATCTTCTGATATCACGGGTGACCAGTATATGGTCTTTTATGTAGTTCATCCATTATGAACCTCTTCAAGTCGTCACAATCTGGAATATACAATATGTTTCTGTAAGTTAATAGACCTCCATCTATCATCTGGTAGCCTTCATACTTTATCCCTGTGGGTTCTTTCTCCAGGTACGAGGTCACGGTCTAGAAGAATGTGTCTGTTTCTTGTGCATTCCTGACTCTTTCTTTGACATTCATCTCGCAGGTGCTCACCGCTTCCAGGTGAATTGTTTTCATACTTCTGCTAAGGGCATCGGCCACCTTATTTTCCTTTCCTTTAACATGTTTGATTTCAAAATAAAACTCGCTAAGGAGGGCCATCCACCTAGCTTGTCTAGCATTGAGCTTTGGTTGGTCAAATAGATATCGCAATCCATAGTGGTCTGTCATAAGTACAAATTTCCTTCCCAGGAGGTAATGCCTCCACATTTTTAAGGCGTGCACTATGGCGGCTAGCTCTAGATCATGGGTCACATAGTTGGCTTCGTGCTCATTCAATTTTCGGGATTCATAGCAGACTACACTTCCTTCTTGCATAAGGACTCCTCCGAGCCCTTCCTTGCAGGCCTCTGTGCACACTAGGAAGTTAGCTTCGGGATCAGCCTTCTTGGAGTAAATTAATATATCGTCAATAAAAACTAGTACAAATTTGTCTAGGAATTTGTTGAGCACATTGTTCATCAAGCACATAAAGGTGGCAGGGGCATTGGTCAATCCAAATGGTACTACTACAAACTCATAGTAACTATATCTCATCCTGAAGGCAGTTTTGTGGATGTCTTCACCCTTGATTCGGACTTGATGGTATCCATATCTCAAGTCAATCTTTGAGAATATGGAAGCACCTCCCAATTGATCGAATAGGTCATCGATCATGGGTAAGGGGTACTTGTTCTTTATGGTTACCTTATTGAGTTGTATATAATCTATGCACAGTCAGAGGGTACCATATTTCTTCTTCACAAACAGAACTCCCCATGGGGACACGCTGGGTCGGATATAGCCTTTTTCCATCATTTCTTTTAGTTGTAGTTTAAGCTCAACTAGCTCGGGTGTGCTCATCATGTAGGGTGTCCTAGACACTGGCACCGCTCCTGGTGCAAGTTCTATCGAGAAGTCAATGTCCCTTCTTGGAGGTAGACCTGGTACCTCTTCCAGAAATACATCTCTATATTCTCTTAATGTGGAGTGGTCTTCGAGGCTTGGTTTGTCATCTTCAACTGATTCCAACACCTGTATCGCATATAGTGGACATCCCTTTCTGCAATACTTTATCATTTGAAGAGTTGATATTCATCTCACCGAGACAGGTTTTTGGAACCCTTGAAGGGTTATCCTTTTTCCTTCTTCACTTACACATTCTAAGGTCTTATGGTAATAGTCTAGTCTGTCTTTATATGTGGCTAGCCAGTCCATACCAATCAACAGGTCATACGATCCTCGGGGTAATATGTTAAGGGTTGCTTGGGTGGGGAATTCACCCATAGTGAATTGGCAAGATGGTATGACCTCCACTACCTTTCTTTTGGTGCCAGTGGCTAACTGTACCAACCATGGCTTGGCGTGTTTATGTGGTTGTAATTTACACTTATCAAAAACCTCAGGGGCTATATAGCTCAAATTTGAACCAGGGTCAATTAGAATAGACACTAGATGGTTAGTGATCATACCTTCCATCTCCACCACTGAAGCTTGGTGGTCAACTTGTTTATTATCCAAGGCTGCATAAATTTGCGGCACGCTCCTCGCCACGTCATTGGCGATGGTAGCTTCTTGAACATTGTAAATTCTCCGACTGTTCTGTTGTCGGTGCGGGTAGTCCCTTAGTAGATGTTCTTCTCCACAACCCCAACATTTCAAGGGTTCTTTTTTCAGGTTATCAATCTTTCCTGGGGTAGATCCAAAAGGTTTATTTCCGCACTGGGAGGGGAAATTCTGATGGTGTACAATTCAAGTTGGGAATCTCATCCTTGAGTCCTTTTTATAGTTTTTAAGTCTTAGGGATTTAAACCCCTTTTTCTGGAATCGCGAACTATTCTTATGCTTCCATCCTTCACGAGGTTCTGTCCAATGCCCAAGTTGTTCATAACAATATCTTGCCTTTCGAATAATGTCTTCTAGGGTCTTTGGCTCATCAAACTCAATCCTATTCTGATAGTCCTTAGGTAGTCCACTGATGAATCATTGCACCTTTGCCTTTTCTGCATTTATATAGTGTATGTACCTCAACAACTCGAGGAATCTGCTGACATATTCCTCTATGGTGCATTGTCCCAGCTTGAGTTCATAGAATTCTTTAGTCTTTTTGTCGAAATACTTTTCCGACAAATACTTCTTCCAGAAGTATTTCTCAAACAGTTCCCAACATAGGTCTTCTTCGTGAATCCCTTTTACGTTCTTAAGGTCTTCCCACCAAATGGAAGCCTTCCCATTCAGGTTGAAAGTGGCTACTCGGGCCTTCAAGTTTTTAGAGAAGTCATGGACTCTGAAATACTTCTTTAGTCCAAGCAGCCAGGCCTTCGCTTCCTCTCCCTTCTTTATTTCACCGTCGAAAGAGGGTGGTTTGGCCTTCTTGAATTCTTCGAGATTATGATTTTTGGAATGATTTCGCTTCTTCTATTTTCTTCGGGAATAAGAACTAGTTCTGCTACTAGAAGATCCCTCTGAGTCGCCAGTTTCCATTCCAGAGGAATCGTCCGATGCTTGTCCCTTATCTCTGGGGTGGACCTTTCTCAAGGTGCTCCTCCCAGTGTGGCCACTTAAAAGACCATGTTTCTATATCCCAAGTGGGCTTCGACTTCTCTTTGTTTATTGTTGGTCCGTGTGACTAGTGTCAGGTCCATGTTGCAATTGTCTTTGTATGTCGGATAAACTCTACAACAAAACTGCATTAATTTTCGTTTGCTTCTCTTGCTCTTTTATCAACCTCTCGTTGTCGACCTTGTAGCTCTGTAGTTCGACCATGAGGCTTCTCACAGTCTTAGCTAGATCTGGAGGTGTCTCTACTGCTCTCCTTTTGTCAGACTCTTCGTCTCTATTGTGGGATCCATCCCCCACTTCATGGTGCATCACCATTCTATGCGTTTGCAGTTTCCCACGGTTAATCGTCCGCTTGTTGTGCAAGAAAAACACTTGTTGTTAGTCAACATTATATTCATTCACAATCAGTGCATAATTCATATTTTTCAAATGCATACACATAATAGGAATTTTCATTCTTAAACTTCGGCTTTTGATAAAGGGGGTTAAGGTAAAGGGTTACTCCTTTTAAGAGTACTTCAAATGGAGTTTCTGCGCAACTCGTTCATGAGCCCAAGCAGGCTAAGTGTTGTAACCATGCTCTGATACCAATTTGACACACACCCACTACGACAACCTAGATTTTTCTTTTATTTTCGTCTTTTCTTCGAGGGACAGAATCCCCAAATTTCTATGGGGCCTAGCACAGACCATCCCTTCCCTTATCCTCCTCCATGTGATCGTTGGCTATGACCACAGACCTTACCAAAGAGGCGCTTCCAGCTTTTGCGTTTTGGGATTTCTGTGTGAGAGCTCTCCTCAGCTCCCTGTCCCTTGAAGTGTCAAAACCCAAAATGGGGTTAATGAGCTCCTTGGCTCCCCTTTTCCTACTCCATGCGACCACCTCAGTGAACACATGCTAACACAAATGGCGCTATCGAAACTCGACCTTCGAGATTCCTGTTGCAAGGAACCCTTGTTCCTTCAATCCTCGAAAGCTGAAAGCCCGATATCATCTGGATCTATGGTCCAAATCATCGCCTTGATCAACAGTCTGGATTAAATCCCGTCATTCTACCTTTCGGGATTTTGGCGGGGTCTTCACTCCTATTTCCCCGATCTCCAGAACCCCAATGACTTTAGATCTTCGCCACGCGTCCCCACAAATGGACCATCCAGATTCTTTTGGGACTCCTCCTTCCTACCACAAGACCCTGTCCGGTGACCTAGGGCTCATCCACAGAGCGCGTCGGGGTTTCGTGTACCAGGATTTCACAACTGGCGAAGATGAGGGGTCTTGCCCTTGGGTTTCCCGGGTGCCGAAACACCGAAACCCATTCACGCTAAACAGATTCGGGGTTTCGTATACCGGGATTTCGCGATTGGCGAAGACGAGGGGTCTTACCCTTGGGTTTCTCGGGTGTCGAAATGCCGAAACCCATTCACGCTAAACCGATTCGGGGTTTCGCATACCGGGATTTCACGACTGGCGAAGATGAGGGGTCTTGCTCTTGGGTTTCCCGGGTGCCAAAATGCTGAAACCCATTTACGCTAAATCAATTCAGGGTTTCGCATACTGGGATTTCTTGACTGGTGAAGACGAGGGGTCTTGCCCTTGTGTTTCCCGGGTGCCGAAACGCCAAAACCCATTCACACTAAACTGATTCGGGGTTTCGCATATCGAGATTTCACGACTCGTGAAAATCCACAGCAGAGAGTTTCCTTACCTTTCAAAACTTCGATCCCCGAATTCCCGATATGGTAATTTATGTATGGGATTAACGGTTATGAGCCTCCCCTGATCCGACAGTCCATAGAGCTCCAACAGATCCTTGGATCTATGGTCCTGGATCCCATCTCTACTTGCGAAGGCTGAAGGGGTCGAGGTGTTAATGCCTGCGCTCCTCCTTTAGATCCATCGGTCTTGATAGATCTAGGGTATTTCTGAAAGGATTCTGACCATTCGTCGACCAAACGATCGGGTAATCTCTTTCGATAATTGGACTCGCTATCCTTTCTTAGCTTGAATCACGAAATTCAACCTCTTGAAGCTTCAAACTCCCACGACTCCGAGACCTTAGAGAGCTACTCTTTCTTACATAAGGTTTCCAGACCCGGATCGCATGAACCTTCAGACGGTTCTTGGGCAATTGTACTAGTCGAGTCTCTGGGTAAAGGTTCGGTACGTTTCCAAGGTTTATGGGGTAATCCCCCGAGAAGAGTACTCTCGAGGAGCCTTCCTGGAATATTATGAGAATCAAGCAAACAAGATGATTCTCGGTGGAGTGAACCCATGCCCTAGACTTAATCATTTGTACAAAAGTCAACTATGGCATGCAAGTATACACATGCATCCATTATTTCCAGTCTAAAACACCAGGCAATCATTCCACACAGAAATCATTATGGGCGTATAAACATGAGCATGTATTCATGATATACAATTTAAAATACAAGGCATAAAATACTTATCAGAAACACCAGGTGTGACGCGACTGCTGAGAGAGGTGCACGTTTCCAGCCAATCGTAAGCTCAGTGACTCCAAACGGATTTACCACTGGCCACCCCCGAGCTAGACCAGGATGCTTTGAGATTTAGTCTCCTACTTCCAGCTCAATGGAAGTCTAGGACGAAGGTTACTCTCCTTCTCCTGATACAGAAACATAATCTCGGACGAAGGTTACTCTCCTTCTCCTATATTCAGAACTCCCTGTGTTTCCGGAGTTTCTCTAGTTCTCTTCTGTGATCCCTGTAGCGCGCGCTCTCTTCTCTACCCCTTACCACACTTCCTCTCTTGCCTTTTCTCTGCAAGATTGCGTGTGGCGTGAATTTCCCCATCTGTGATCAGGTCTGGGAGTTTTTACGGATGGGCAGTTCACCCCCATCCCCTCATTAACTCTTGAAGAGCCTCCCCACCTACCAATATGACGAGAAATCCATTCCAGGGTCAGAGAGTTACTTTGGTCTTTGAGCAAGTAAAAACCAGTACAATATTGCTTTGGTGGAAGTTAACGCAACCATTCCAGGTCCCTTCCACCACCTCTCATTAGCCATCGTGGTCTCTTTTAGCACATCCCCCCTCCCAGCAGTCATGCAACCCATAATCATAACATAATTTACATTCATCGACCTTTTATACAAAGGTCCGTCAAATCAAACATTCACATCCTTGAGTTTGCCATAGTTCTTGGCCAATATAGTTATTTTTACAGACTGGGGGAAACAGGGTGTTACAAGGGTCCCGAGAAAAGTCAATTCCGGCATAGGGATAGTCCTCTATTGTCGGAATCTGCCGAGACCACCAATCAAAAAATTGTCATCGAAGGCCTCGATAGTCCTCCCTCCCCCCTGTCACGACAACAAAGTCACCCATCTGTTTACTGCTGGAGAAGAGGCTACGTGCCCTCGTACAATCTCCCTCAGACTCAGACTAGGCACCTTCTCAAAGAAGAAAGCACAAAGGATAGTACCAAACCCAAAGTTCTTGTGCCTCCGCATCCGACACTCTGTCAACTGCCTTTTCATGCAGTATAGTAATGTGGTACTCCAGTAAAAAAATTGTGCATTTAAGCATTAAACTGCACAATTCATGTGCGCCAGGGAAGCCTAGTGTGAAGCTGCGGATCCAATAATCCACCCAATGAGTAGAACTATTGCTTTCAGTGATAGGTTGTTGATCTTATGAACTGGCACCTGAGTGCCCACCATGTCAGTACCTGCCTCACAATGGAGGTTAATCAACTATGTTGTGTTGTGAGGCCCGGAAGGAAAAGTGCGAAGGTTGACTAGTTCCCCTCTCCTTGAGAGGCCAGTCAGAAAGTAGATATCTTCATTCGTTGGAGTCAACAACTGTCCCTCAAGCATGAATGCCTCTGCATCCGGGTGCCAATAATCGATCAAGGCATTCCGCAGCCTAGGTTGTGCCCCCATAAATGCACTATGGAAGAACTTAAATAAGCCACATTGATCTAGTGCAACTATAACATCAGGGTCATCTGAGACTGCAACATCAAAGTCCTCATGCTCTTTCTCCCTCCAGTGAACATACATCCTGCAATTGACAAGTCCAGGGGGGGTTAGCCCTTGCATTTTTTAATTTTTTCCTATGTTGGAGGGTATATGCAGGTTGTAATGTAGATAGTCGCGTATGGCCGCGTGCAGTATTTTCTCTGCACGCGGGCATACGCTGGTTGTCGAGCGACCTTGTTGACCTTCACGCTCGCTAAACTAAAATTTGAAGGCATGTTTTTCCGATGGTAGTTTACTCCTTTTTCGGTCCGGATGATCAACTGTATGAACAAAGGTATACTCTAGGAGCTTCAGTTCCCTAGAAGAGTATTCTCAGATATGATTTTAACCCTTTTTCGGGCTTGAGGGACTAAATTTACAAAAAATGAACCCCCAAAGAGTCCATAGTTAAGCTCTTTTCAGGCTCCCTAAAATTGAAAAGATCGTCGAGTGACCTTATTCTTTCACACTCGTTAAAATGGTCCAGAAGAACATTCATGACGAAGTCCATAGTTAAGTTTTTTTCAGACTCCTTAAAAATGAAAAAAATTGTTGATTGATGTTGTCTTTATCACACTCGTTAAAATGGTTTTGAATAGACGTCTGGTCAGTGCTAGTTTACCCCTTTTTCGAACCGACTAGACTATCTTTGAAAATGGTACCCCAGTGGAGTCTCCTTTTACGTTTTTTTTCAGACTCTCTAAATATGAAAAACCGTTGAGCTTACATTCTCTGGGCTCCTTAAACTTACATCGAAGGACATTACCATTGTGTGTCTTAATAATTGCGTTTACATACCTGCGTCTTTGGCCTAATGCCGGCACCATGTTGCTCTCGACTGAACCATCTGAAGCATGCCTTATACACAAGCCCTGTAGCACTTTGCCTTTGTGTCTTGACACCTTGGCCCACAGAGGATGTTTTTCGAGTGTCCTTTTCCTGCATATGTCCCTTTGCTCTGAACATCCATGTGTTCCTTGTGCTTGGGACTAGTATGTCTGCGACACTCGATCCTCCCTTGTAACGTATCATTCTTTTGTTCCTTTTCAAGCTTTCCACAATTATTGAAAAAGACAAAAAAATCAAATATACCCCAAAAAGAGCAAGGGAAAAGTATTTTCTTTTTGTTGGCAGCACAATGAGTCGCCCTTGGACAAAGCACATCCTTTCGTTTGTTCGTCAAGCCCTAGGATTTAATATGACCTTAGGAAGTTGTTCTCACTACATAGAGTTGTGTCCTCCTCCATTTGGTTATTCTTCCAAACATATGGAGAGTTTGTGTTGCCTCCTGCATCGTGAACTTATGTCAACATTATGCTGCTTGAGTCTCATCTTTTGTCATGCTATTGTCCAAGGGAAGTTTTACCAAGCTTGAGTCGGCCCCTCTGTAGATTGTCTCTTGCCCTCATGCCCGACCATCCCGAAATCCCAATCAATTCTTTGTTCGAAGTCCATGAAGCCCTCAGCCTGATCATCAAAATCCTCTAGTCCATTCCTGACAAGTCGTTGAAGACCTCTGGGTAGTGAAGTCGTACACTCATATTACACTCCTACTCGAGTTGTGAAGATTTTGAAGTTGTTGCTCGAGCTCTGAATGCCTCATCTCTAGCCATCATGCCTTATTCTCTTCTTGAAGTTGGATATTATACATGTATATTTTTTTTATTTTGAGATGTAGATCCGTTGTGTATTGCTCACGGCTACACTTTATATAGTTATATGACATGGATCTACAGTGTATTTGATTGGTAGCCATGATTTTATTTCATTCTGAGCATGGGTATGCCCGCCTCGGTGAGACACTTGTTATTTTGTAGATGGCACCTCCCGAACTCTGGTCTCTGGGCTCACTTGTTTCGTACGTTGGTGAAGATTGATAATGTATTTCGACCATCACATGCTCTTCTGACCTCACGCATTAGGGGGCATCTGTTATAACCCTAATTTGCACCAGATATGTTTACCTGGCACCAGGCCATCTCATTTTACATCTTTTTCCAAACCACTACTGAACATCTCTTCTTAAAAACACCCTTTTTTAAGGCACGCGCGCCTTGCTCCACTACTGCACACGTGTATACGCTAACTGACCCACTATAACCCGCGTATACCTACAAAAGCACGAAAAATGGAAAGTTGTAGACGAAACTCACAGTTTTGGGTAAGTTACCTAAACCGTTTGACCGCCCATAGCCAATCACTCGTCCAAATACCTAGCCTTTTCTAGCCTATAAAAGAAGGGGTAGGGGTCCCATTTGGAAGTAGGAAAATAATTGTAAAGAAACTCTACCCGATTTCGCATTCCCTTTGTCCCAAACTTTTGCAACTAGTGTGTGAAGAGAAGCATATACAAAAGTAGTTGGAGTACAGTTGAAGAGGAGCCCAGGACCAGATTCGAGGAGCAGTGGTCGATCTCACTATTGTAAGGTTACTCTTGTGAGATTAATAAAAAGAAGTACTTTTCCCGTCCCGCCATATGAGATTTTCAATATTTAAATTTGATTATATTTTGATAGAATCTCTAACCCATTAGTTCATAGATCACATGCATGTGGAGTTCTTTGTTTATCTTTGCGTGAATGCAGGTCAGCATTGGGAGGAGATTTGCAGTCAAGGAGCGACCAAACGTTAAAGGATCGACATCAAACATGGAAACTAAGGTACAGTAACTTGATCTTTTTAACCTTGTATTTGCATATGAATAATGGGGTTTATGATTGGGATGTTGGTAAAAATTATGAGACTTTAGGTCATTTATGCATGCATTACAAAACCCTTAATGCTAGTCTGTAGGGGGATTTCCCACCCACAATAACTACACAATCTTTTGGCATGAACCCATCATCTTCTGGTTTTCCTGAAGGACTTGGTAGCTTATAATTTTCCATAACTCCTATAGTTGATACTATTGGTGCTTCATGTTTACTGGAAACATCAATGACCCATGTAACCCCGACTCAACCACTTGCGTCTACATCTCCTTTTGTACATGGGTCAAGAAATATTCTCACTTCACTATTTCCACACATGCACACACCAAGTGCTTTACTTGGTCATCCCATTGGTTAGATGGCCAGTAGTCAAGTCGTTCATACAACCATGGTTACACAAGCTACTCAGCCTCCATCTCGTACATTGCATATTAGTACACCCTACATTGGAGGTCAATCTCCAATGGGAGGCCAACCTTTAACTGGAGGCCAATATTTAGTTGGAGGACAATTTTTCACCAGGGGACAACCTACATGGTTGCAACATCAACAAGCATGGGGGAAAGTGGCTCTTGCAAGTCCTTCTATCCATACTACCACTGACCTATATCCTGGATAACCATTTCTAGGAGTTGTTAACCCTTTGTGAGTCCAACCTAATCCGGTGTGCATTCCTTCACAAGGAACTTTTCCCTATCAAACCATAAACCCCACGATTCCAATGCAACAATCCCTTTAACCACCATACATGGGGGGACCATCGGGTCAATCACAGTATGTAGGAGGTCCATCTGTTCCGTCACAGTACATGGGTGGAAAACTAGGACAACCACCTTTCATGGGTGGACAACCTGGGCAACCACCATACATGGGAGGACCATCCGGTTTTTTTATCTCGCCGCAACCTGAATATGGTCCTATTGGTGCTTCCATGTCATATGGTTACTACCAGTATCTACATGCTAATCAACAGCTTCCATTCTTGGCTACATTAGATTTTCCATATCTCTCGTGTTTGACAAACTATCCCATTCAGCATGCCTCGTTTCAGCCCACCATCCCTGCCGAATTATCGTCTGACATCCAGAAATTCGACGGAAAAGCTAGGGAAGATCCTAACAATCATGTTATGACTTTCCATTTATGGTGTTCTTCCAACTCTTTGATGCACAATTCCATCTGTCTTATAATTTTTCATAGAACACTTACATGTGCAACAATGAAATCGTATATTTAGTTGTCGCGTAACTCCTTTGTCGACTTTAATGTCACACTTAAGTGTCGCACCCTAGGTGTCGCAAAGCGACGTATGCACCTTGTTAAGTGTTGCATGCACTGTTGCAAGTGTCATATGCACCTTACCTAGTGTTTCATTCATTTTGATGAATCTCGCAACCCCTTGACACCATGAAAACATTTGCCACAATCCCTAAGTCAAGTTGGAAGAAGAAGCCCTCTCATTTGACAGCAGAAACACACCTTTTTCTTGGAAAATTCGACCAAATTTGGGCATTTATGAAGGGTGGCGCCCCTCTGGCCATGTTGGGTGAGTGCCACTTCATGGGGTGGCACCCCCTTGCCATGTTGGGAGAGAGCCACTTTATAGGATGGCACCTTGTGTTCAACTCTGGTGGAGCACCAGTCTTGTCAGAGATAAATTGGGGATCCTCCACAATTTCTTAAGGGCCAGCTCTCGATGGATGAGGTTTGTTGTGGTCGAATACTACCCTATGGGCTCTATCCTAGGACCTAATCCCAACTTAAGGAGCCATATCCTCAACCATATCCTTCATTTACTCATGTTGGTTGTGCCTCTCAAGCCTATATATTGAAGGTATTTCCAAGGTGAAGGGGGGAAGAATTGAGGTATCAAACCTTTGATTCTAGAGGAAGCATAAGCATTTTGATGTCAAGATTCATGCAAGGGATAAATGAGGAGAGCTTGGAGAAGTGACTGCATCGTCAATCATGTTTTGTAAGTTCCTTCTTTAACTTTACAATTAATGATAACTTGGCCTATTCTCTTCAAGTTAATGTGTTCTACATTTGTTTGTCTATTGTCATTTCAGTCTTCATAGATAAATTTGCTTTGTCTAATCATATAGAGTAGGAGGAAGAGTTCCTTTATTAGTCTTTGCAGAACTTCAATTGTGTTGAGGAACATGGAGATCAAGCCCAAGGATTTGAGCGGCGAGGACGAACATCGCAACAAGGTACGTCGCATCCTTCTTCTCTCTTGCTTGATTGATTGAATTAGATCTATAGGGACATTAACAACCATTTGTTTACTTATGTATTTGGACCAAAGATAGGGGTCTTGGTCCAAAGGGGAGCTTAGCCTTTCGTAGGGTAATATTTCTCACAACATTTCCCCATGATGTTATTTTTTCATAAGTCAATGTTTATGTCATTCCCATGAATCCAAGTTAAGAGGCTTTGAATAAGAGGTAAGGAAGCCTGGAGTAGTTTACAAATTTGAGAACCATTCTAAGTCGATGGGACATTATCAAGGCTACAAAGTCTATCTCTTGAAATATATTTAAATAGGAGTGTTTTTTTCCACCATTAGTTTATGCACGTGATCAACCTCCGCAATAGCTTAGCTCCAAGAGCAATATTCATCAGCATCATATCCTCTATGCCCAAGCCCCCATGTGTCTTTGGGGTATGCATAATATTCCAATTCATCAGATGGAAATGCTTATGATTGGCGTTGCCCCCTTGCCAAATGAATTTCCTTAACCCCTTAACCAAAGCATTTTTTATGCCCACCGAGGATAATATGGAGGAGAATTGGAATATTGGTAAGGCTGAGAGGATCGACTTGAGAAAAAACAAGATGACTAGCTGAATTAAGCCAATGTGACCCCCATTGCTTGAATTTCTCTTTGATTTTGAATATGATGAGATGCCAAGCTTGTGAAGAAAGAGATTGGAGACATATAGGCATTCCCAAATATTTAAAGGACCGCCAATTCATCGCAAACAAAAACGAAAGATCCTAGCATTCACTGAGAGAGTTTTGGCACTGACATTCCATGCATAAAGATGGATTTTCTCGCATTTCACTAGCCCCCAAAAAGCTTACGTAAATTGATCAAGTACTTCTTTAAATCGTGTTGCGATGACACTTTGCTCCCAGGAGCAAAGTGTCATATGCTTGGGAGTTATTGGTATTCTTAACACATTTGACAATTTTAAGCTTTGGAATGTTCCCAGACATGTGTTGGTGCTCCAATTTTCTACCAAGAGCCTTTGCCATCAGGATATTCAAGAGATGAGAGAGAGGACATCCTTGGCGTAGGTCTCCAGAGGCTTTGAAAAAGGCTACAGGGTGCCCATTTACCAAAGGGGCAATCCAAGGGCTACTGATAAATGTCATTATCCATTTGATGAAGTTTGAACCAAAGCCAAACTTGCGATGAACTTCAATAAAAAATCTGTGACAAACTCTGTTGAATGCATTTGCCATGTCCAACTTAATAATCATTCCTTTGTCTCCCCTAGCCTTACTCGAGTGTATTTCTTATTGAACCAATATGATATTATCCAATATTTGTCTCTTCTCCACAAATCCCCCTTGATTTGGTGATATAAGCTTATGAAAAGTTTGTTTTAACCTATTAACTATGATTTTTGCCATGATTTTATATGAGACATTACATAAAGAAATTGGTCTAAACCTTGAGAAGGAGGAAGCATTCTTCTCTTTCGGAATTAAGGTAAGGAAGGCATAATTAGTTGCACCTTCAATTCTTGTCGATTTATGGAGATATTAAATCATTCAAATAAAATAAAATTTTATGATGGATCAACATCTTTTGTAAGAGTGAGCAGTGAAACCATTTGGCCCAGGCGCCTTATCCGATTTTTCCTGGTGAATTTCCTAAAAACATTCTTCCTTTGATATAGGTTTGATTAAGACAAAGTTTTCTTCAGGGCCAATCAAAGAAGGAATGTGAGATAAATGTTGATCTCGGATACCCAGACCTAATTGCCCTATCTCAGTATATAAGTCCCAAAAATGCTTGAAAGCCACTTTTTAAATTTCATCAAATTAGGAGATGAGCTCCCCCCTCTATTGATTTAATCTCCTCTACCTTATTTTTCCAAAGTCTAGCTTTCGATTGACGGTGGAAAAAGGAAGTATTCTTTTCCTCAACCTGTAGCCAAAGATTATGGGATTTAATATGCCACATCTCTTCCTCCTTTTTGAGCACCGATTGAAAATTCTGGAAGATCGCTTGCTTTTCTTGAAGGAGATCTGCAAATATGTGGCCTTCCGCTAATTTACATTTAACTTTTTTCATCTGCTTCTAACATACTTGAAGCTCCCTCTCTAGGGCTCTGAATTTGAGTCTAGCCCATTCCTTAAGGGCCCTCTTTGTGGCACAAAGCTTCTATTCCCAAATAAAAAACTAGAGACCCTGAGACCCATTGACTCCAAGCACTAAACACTAGGGAATAAAAAGGAAGGGTCATTCATCCAAAGGGGCTTTAAATGGAAGGGGATAGGGCCTAAATCCCAAGATCTGGAGAGGATAAGAGAAATGAGGCAATGATCAGATCCCACCTAGGGAAAAAATAAGAGAAGAAAGGGTGAAGGAATCTAAAGAAAAAAAAAAGGAGTTATGGACCAGGAAATGATCCAGTCTCGCTGCAACATGTTCAGGGCCGACCCTTCTATTCAACCAAGTGTATCTACCCTTAGACGAACGAATGCCAAATAAATCAAGGGAGGGAATAATATCTTCCATCCTTTCCCTACATGGATCCCTTATGATGGATCTACCTCTTTTTTCTTTCTGATGGAGTGTAGTATTAAAATCCCCCGTTATAATATTGTTATTTCCATAGTTCAAGTCTTGAATCGCCATTAGGGAGTTCCAACATTCCAATTTTTCATGAGAATTATTAGGAACATAAACATTAAACAGATGAATAGACTTACATGTAGGAAAATGAGTGAGCTTGACTAAGACCCAGTGCTAAGTGGCATGACTTTCCTCCAACTGGAAGAAATTGGAGCTCCAAAAAGTGCAGAGACAACCATAAGCTCCCCGGCATTGACAACCCCTTTACTATTTTTCCAAAAGTATGTACTTTCTTGAAGGACAATGGTGTCCTTCAACTTTGTCTCATGGATCAGAATTACTTGAGGTCTTTTAGATTTGATTAGTCGCTACATAGTTTCCATCTTTTCTTTGCTCCCCTATTAGCTTCCTAACCCCTCAAGTAGATAGAATAATATGTTATTATATGTAACAAAGGCCGAAAATAGTAAATAAGGTTTATGGAATAATGTGGTCTAATGTAAGAAGACTTAATAGATGATTTCGCTTCTAGAAAGATCTTCCTCTAAAATGTTCTCTATAAGGTTGAAATAGTATAAATAGGAGTAGAAAACATGGAATTTTTTGTCTTGAGAATCATTTTGTACTTAAGCTATACTCTACTAGAGGTTGCCCATTCGAAGAGGCAAGTGAACTTTGCTATCAATGTAATAAAGGTATCATTTTTGGAATCAATTGAGTCATTGCTCTATATTTTGCTCTTTCTGCTGATAATTGCCATAACAATTTTGTTTGTGCTCTGCATAATACAATTTGGTACCTTAAAAGTGGTATAAGAGCACTTTCCTTTGGAGAATTTTTAGATGAGTTTTTTTCGGTCTAGAGACGTGTACTTCCGACATCTTTAAAGCACAATGATATGTCGTTTAGCGAGTAAAACAACAGTTGCGGAGGACTACACGTAGGAAATACAGGTTGTTTCATGGGTTACTCGAAACACATTGTTTCACCTAGTTGGAAACCTCTATAACCCTTATTGGTATTCCTTCAAGTAATATCGCATTAGACAACCCCTGTACATGACCATTCACTCCCACATACCCTCAGGTATATAGAGAGTCCCATAGGTCTCTTGAAACTAGCTATAAACTAACCTATTGATTGCCTAACTATTATAGTGGCACTGAGAACAACACTCGGGAAGACTACTCTCACGTATCTGGGTAATCTGGTAGTACGACTATGGGTACGATCAATCCTCCTTAGTTAGAGCCCCGAGATATTGGGTTGAGTACTATTGTTGGACCTCGTCGGTATATCAGAGAGCTATAACACAGGGAAAACCCTTGTTTGTAGGAACCCTCAAAACCAAAACCCTTTCTATAAGAACATAACCGAACAAAAACATAGGGGGAATTTTGCAGTGTAACCCTGCCTCCTACATCTAGGGTGTGGAATTACTACATAATTTTAACTATTAAAAATATGGGCATTCTGTCACAACAGTATTATTCAGACCAGAGTATTACTATACATGAGTAAAAAAAATGATTATAGTGGCCCCGTCGGCACCCTTACTTGGGACCTATTTCACTGGATTCCTCTCTCCGCACTGATCATAGTGGTACCCATCACTTATAAGTTTTTTTTTCGTGGACCCACCCACCCTCCCTGCACCTTTATTTGGCACCTATTCCATTGAATTCCTCTATTCACATTGATCACAGTGGTACCCCTCACCCATAAACCCTTTCTGTGCAGACCCACTAACCCACTTCTTACTCGTTTACCTCCCAAATGGCCCATACCCGCAACCAAGAAGTTGACAACCAGATCCTTACATTTCAAAATGACAACACCTAGAACAAGATTGACATTAAGAACATCAATTCCAATGTTGCTTCCCTCGATTCCAAAGTTGATACCCTCACTACCCGATTTGACTCCCTCTCTGACAACTTCAGAGCCTTTTCTAAAGAGATAAAATATTGGATGAGTCAATTTCAGGGCCCTACCTCCTCTGAACAACCTTCACACCCAAAAGGCGCTAACTCCTCCCATACCATGGCCTTTCATTCCAACCCCCTTCATCATAAACTACATCTTCCCAAAGTTGAGGTGAATAAATTCGATGGCTCAGATCCCACGAGGTGGGTCACTCAAATGCAACATTATTTCTCCTTGCATGGCATTACTGATGATTTGACCAAACTTCGCATCTGTGTCCTCTATTTGGATCCTGAATGTTGGCAATGGCATAAAAATTCACACCGAGAGTATATTGCTTGGACCCAATTTGTTGTAGACCTTTATGAACGCATTGACATTGACACACATCATTTGGGTTGTTTGACCAAACTTAAACAATCTGATACAATGGAAGAATATATCATCGCTTTTGAGCAAATGGATTTAAGAATGGACGACACGTCAGACACCTTCTTATGTGAATCCTTTATTAGTGGCCTTAAGGATGACATATGAGCCCATGTCCTAATGGCTCATCCCCATACTTGGCTTGAAGCTACTCACCGCGCCAAGGAAGCACAACAATAGTCTCTTCCCAAAATAGAAAACCATCTTTTATTGCTCACTCTTGGTCCATAAATCCCACTCCTCATTCCACTCCTCTTAAGATCCACACATTAACTAGGGCATAAATGGTTGAATGCCAACTAAAGGATCTTTACTATAACTATGATGAAAAATGTTTTTTTGGGCATAAGTGTGAGGATAAAAACATTTTTATGGCCATTTATGAGGACTTTTCTAAAGAGGATGTTGATGTTTCCCATTACGAAGATCTACCCCAAGCATATGATCATACCCCGCCCTCTAACCCACTAGAAGTTGAACTGCTCATCCCGTTGAATGTCCTCACTGGTATCTTTGCTCCCCAAACCCTTAAGTTAATTGGTTATATCAAGCATAGGAAAGTCATTATCCTAGTCGATAGTGGCAACACCCATAATTTTATTGATTGCAACATTGCCCAAGAAACCATGTGTTATACTCGTGCTATCAACAATTTTCAAATCATGATTTCTAATGGCAGTTCCATGAAATGTGGGGGGCATTGTGAAAATGTGCGCCTGCAAATTTGTCATTACAACCTGAAATCTCTTATGTTTGCTATTGACTTGGATGGTTACTACATTGTTCTAGGTGTTGAATGGTTACACACACTTGACCTCATCACCATGGATGTCAAGGAATTAACCATGAAATTCCAATAGGATGGACAACATTATCAGTTGCAATTCATCTCGACATGCTCCCCCGAGATCAACAATTCACACCGAACGGAGAAACTACTAAAAAAATGTCATTCTAGCATTATTGCACAACTCCGTGCCATTCAAATAGTTGAGACCCCTCACCCACTATTCATCCTGACATACTATCTCTCCTCTCCAAACACCAATATGTTTTTGAAAACCCCCAAGGACTCCCCCCTCCCTGTGGCACCCATGATCATTCCATTCCTCTTGTCCATGACGGTCTTCCTCCCAATGTTCGCCCTTATCATCACCCATTTGCCCAAAAAATGGAATTGAGAAAATTGTTCARGAATTTCTAGTGATAGGTGTTATCCATCCTAGYACCAACCCTTATTCTTCTCCCATCATCATGGTACTCAAGAAAGAAGGYACRTGGTGCATGTGATTTTATTTTCAAACCCTCAACAAAATTACCATCAAAAATAAATTYCTCATTCCTGTSATTGACAACCTTTTGGATGAACTAAGTGGTGCTCAGTTCTTTASCAAACTTGATCTACRTTTTGGCTACCACCAGATACCTATGAAAGAGGTCGATATTCCCAAAATTGTGTTTCGAACTCAYGAGGGCCATTATGAATTCTTGGTCATGCCCTTCAATTTGTGTAATGCACCTTCCACTTTTCAAAATCTCGTGAATCATATATTCYGCCCATTCCTCTGTCACTTTGTCTTAATTTTCTTTGATGATATCCTCATCTATATTAAAACTTGGCAAGCCCATCCGTCTCATGTGGATCAAGTCTTACACTTATTGTCTCAACACAWAATCCTTCTCAAAAAGTCTAAATGTGTTTTAGGAGCTCCTAAAGTAGAGTACCTTGGCCATATTGTTGGAAAGGATGGTGTCTGTGTGGATCCTAAGAAAATAGAAGATATGAAGGATTGGCCTCATCCTAAAACTCTTAAAAGTTTGATAGGTTTCCTAGGTTTAATGGGCTATTATCGCAAGTTTGTTCATAATTATGGAAAAATTGCAACCCCCCTCACTGCTCTCCTTAAAAAGAATGCTTTCAGTTGGACTCTTACAACAGATCAATCCTTCCAAGCCCTGAAAGAGGCTATGTGCACAACTCCTATTCTGGCACTGTTAGGATATTTAGACACTTAGGAATTAGTTAAGATATACTTGGTCTAACGTGTCGTTAGATAAAAGTGTGTTTCTTAGTGTATTTATTTAGTATACATTAGTATGCATTTGTAGTTAGGAGATCTGATGGTCACGGTATGTTCCCGACATAGATTGATCTGACAGTTCATATTCTCCTCGATCTTAACGGCTACATTGATCTGTGGCTTAACACTCGATTAGTCCATGATCTCTATTTAAAGAGCTTGGAGGGTCATTTGTCAATGATCGATTATGAAAAACTCTCTTGCAAAATCTCTATGTAATATTTTTCTTTTGCATTAATAAACTGCTCTAAGTGGTCGGGTTGGCTGGAGCCGTGAATGTTTCTCTATAGGGTTTTTACCATGTCAAAACATCGATGTGTTGATATTTGATCTAGTTGTGTGAGTGGTTACTGAAGGTGTCCATCCTCTATTGGAGTACCTGTGTTGTCGAACATGGAATCATAGCTTGTTTGAAGACCCACTCCTATTGTATATCGATATCATGAAGCCGAGTTGCATCATCTTTGGTTTCTGTCATTTGCGTATATTTCTAGGTTGAGAGGATTGTTCTAGAGCGCTCGTTTCACTCTAAAAGGTTTATGTTTGCCCAAGATACGACCATTTCAGTCAGATCCGAAGGTATAAAGCTTGAATATGCCCTTTTTAAATTTTTGCAGAATATTATTTCGGTTTTATATTGTTTGTTTCCGAGTTGCTACTCTTTTATATCTATGTATATTCTTTTCCCCGTGCCCTGTGCGATCTGGACAAATCATAAACGGATAGAAAAATGTGCATTTTCCGGGTAAGCTAACCGAGATCTAACCCTTGTTGTCATCGAGAAGCGAAATATTTTTTCTTGTGTGAAAATAATTTTTTTTTAGCACAAACAACAACAACAATAACAACCCCAATCCTCATTCTAAACAATACAATATGTTTTGTTGGCTCACTTGGTTAAAAATTGCCTTATTATGTAAGAGGTCTTGAGTTCAAGTCTCTTTTTTGTTACTTTATTTTGCATGCAACTTTCTTTTAAAAAGTAATTTCGTTGTAAAAGTGATCCCTGTTTTTTTTTTTTAAATGGGTCACTTCATAAAACAACTTATTTGTAAAAGTTAGATTATTTGGAGGGGTATCACCATGTGGCTCTTTGGTTACCGTTTATGTTTTTTTTCTAAAGGGCATAACTTTCACATCCGAAGTCCATTTTCAATGTCATTTTTTTAAAACCGCCTAATTTTTCGAGATCTTTCCATCAAGATCATCAATTTTGTTTTTTAAATCCATATTATCTGCATATTTAATAAGGATTCTTCCAATGATCTTTTTTCTTACCAGCACCAACTACTTCCAATTAAAATCCCATACAGAGGATTTATTAAGAAGTAAAGGCATGTACTGGATTACCTTGAGAAAGGAAAAAGAACTCACTGATGATGAAAATAAAGTCAAATAAGCTAATAGGAATGACGAAACATGTGGAATGATCGGAATGTCCATCTCTCCTGATTTAGGGTTCCTCCTTAAAGAAATTGATGACCCCGATGAAGCTTGGGAAAAGCTTGAATCTATGTTTGGTAAACACAATATTATTCGAGCACATCAGTTAGAAAATTAGACATTGACTTTAAGTCCAAATGATATTTTTTGCATTGAAGACTATCTATCTAAGTTTAAAACACTTAGAATTTTATGTGAAGAGTGTAACATAAAGCTGGAGGAAGAGCGTTGCATCTATATTATTCTTTCTAAGCTAGGTGGTGCATATTCTGTGTTTGTATCCACCTTGTATGCCATGAGAGAGACTTTAGGGAAATCTTATCAAAAACCCACCCTTGATTCATTTTGTGATGCTTTGATTAGGGAGCAAGATAAGCTTGTACAACTTGGAGTGATCAACACTGCAGGTACCTCAAACAAAGCCTTAGTATCCCAACAGAAAGATAAACCAAAGAATCCCAATAAGCAACATCCTTGCCACAACAACAAGCAAAACAAGGGTCCCAAACCCACTCAGACAACTTCAGCTCCCAATGGTGACAAAGGAGAAAAATCTAACAATAAGAAGGCTGACAGACATTACAACTTTTCTGGGAAAGATGGTCACAATGAGTCCAAATGTTTCAAGAATATGGAAGCTTTAGAAGCAACGATAAAAAAACACAACATCAGTATTGATTCTACTTCTTCTTCTTCCCATGGACATGCACTTTCTACTTCTGGTTTCTCCTTCAATGCAACTTCTACTTCTTCTTCTGATGAGTGGCTTATTGACTCTAGATCATCCTATCATATGGCTAAGGAGAAAGCCATATTTTCCACTCTAAATGAATGTAACACCAAGAAAATATTTGTTGGTGAAGATAGATCTCTTAAAGTTGTAGGATCTAGAACAATTCAGGTTGATAATGGTCATTTCAATGATGTATTATGTGTTCCAAGTCTTTCCTGTAACCTTCTATCAGTATATCAAATCACTCACTAAGGTGAAGGTAAACTATAGAGTTTTCACCTCACCAAGTTGTAATCAAGGATCTCAAAGATCCTCAGCATGTTCCTGCAACTAGAATTGTTGATGATATTACCAGGTTGTACAAGTTTGACAACTTTGGGTCATCATCTTTTCCATCAGTTTTTGTTGCTCATAGTGATGACTTGAGCAACCTTTGGCATGAGCGATTTGGTCATATAAACTATCGCTCATTGCAACAACTATGTAATTAACAGATGGTGATTGGTCTTCCTCTTGTTTAATGCAGAGATGGTGTTTGTGCCGATTGTGTTCTTGGCAAACATTATCGGAATAGTTTTGACAAATGTGCCTCTTGGCATGCCTCAAGCCCTTTGCAACTTGTTCACAATGACTTGTGTGGTCCACTTTCTTCTCCTTCTTTTTCTGGGTGCAATTATTTCTTAACTTTCATTGATGACTTTTCCAAACATACTTGGGTTTACTTCTTAAAACTTAAAAGCGAAGTTTTTGACAAGTTTCTAGCCTACAAAACCCTTGTAGAAAAACAATCTAGACATTGAATTCAAAGGTTAAGTACAAATAATGGAGGCGAATATGTGAACAATAATTTTATAAGTTACTGCACTACACATGGCATCCAAATGCAACACATTGTTCCATATACACCACAACAAAATGGTGTTTCTAAGAGCAAGAATTGCACATTAAAAAAAATGGCTAATTATATGATCCAATCTAAGAGATTAAGTCTAAAGTATTGGGCATAAGCCATCAACTATGCAAATTACATAGTAAATGGCACTCCCACAAAGGCTCTTGAAAATATAACATCGAAAGAAGCATGGACTAAAATTAAACCTGATGTAAGTCACTTCTGTGTATTTGGCAGTATAACATGGGCTCGCATTCCTAATGAGAAAAGGAAATCATTACAGCCTAAAAGTGAGAAGTGTATATTTGTTGATTATTCTGAAGATGTCAATGACTACAGACTTCTTCAACCACAATGTAATGAAATTATTATTAGAAGAGATCTTAAATTTGGTGAAAATCTCTTGGCCTTGGAGCCTAATTCGACGATTGTGCCTTCTTCGACTTGCAAGCCATCTTCAACGTTTGTGCCTTATTATGTTCCTATTCTAGTTTCTTCTTCATATGATGACAGTGAGGATTAAAATCCACCTCTGTCAGCTCACCTTCCTCCAAGTGAGTCCATTGAACTTGAACCAACACCATTGCTTCCTAGATGGGTCTATTCAGCACAAGAAGCAGTTGGTGATCTTGACGATGATCCTTCAGATCAATGTCAGACACGTTCATAGTTCCAACGAGCCTCTTCTCTTTTGGCTCAAGTTTCAAAGACTCGTGATCCAGAGACATTTGCAGAAGCTTTGGGTCATCTAGATTGGGATACACCAATGAATGAAGAGTATCGTTCTTTAATGGAAAACGATACTTGGGATCTTGTACCTCTTCCAAAAGGAAGAAAAATTGCCAGATGTAAATGGGTCTACAAAACTAAGTATGCATCAGATGGAAGTCTTGAAATACACAAGGCTCTATTAGTTGTCAAAGGATTTTCCCCAGTTGAAGGAATTGACTATAATGAAACCTTTGCTCCTGTAGCCAAAATGAATTCCACCTGCCTTGTTCTTGCCCTTGATGTCTCACATAAATGGGAGGTATATCAGATGGATGTTAAATCCACCTTCTTACACGGGGATTTGCAAGAAGAAATCTACATGGAAAAACCTCCTGGCTATGTCCAGAATGACTGTAGCCTTTTTTGTCTCCTTAAGAAATCTCTTTATGGTCTTAAGCAAGCTCCCCAAGCTTGGTATGCCAAAATGGATAACTTTCTTATTGACACCAGATTTTCTAGATGCCATTATGATCCTAATGTATATAACAAGAAAGTAGGAAGCCATCTCATAATCCTTGTTCTTTATGTTGATGACCTTATCCTTACTTGTAGTGACTCAAAATTGTTAAACCATGTGAAAATCATCCTTAAGAAGAAATTTGAAATGACAGACTTAGGTTTTTTGCACTATTTCCTTGGTCTCCAACTTTTGCAAACCCATGAAGAAATTTTTCTTTCCCAGTCTAAGTATGCTTGTGACCTTCTTCGTTGCTTCCAAATGGAAGATTGTAAACCAACCCCTTCTCCCTTCCAGTCTGGAGTCAAGCTTGTTGCCACCTGTACTTCTCCTGAAGTTGATGCCACTTTGTATCGTCAGTTAGTTGGTAGCCTCTTATACTTGACTCATACCCATCCTGATCTTTCCTTTATTGTTGGTCTTGTTGCCCAGTCTATGCAAACACCCCGTGAAAGACACTGGAAAGCAACTAAAAGGATACTTTGGTATGTTCAGGGTACAGTTTAGTTCGGGATACATTACAGTTCAGGGGGTAGGCTCTAATGCCTCCTTCCTTCTCCTATCGTGTCACTTTTGTAAATCCTTCAATCCTATCCCAAGTTGATATTAAGGGGGGATGTTAGGATATTTAGACACTTAGGAGTTAGTTAAGATCTACTTGGTCTAATGTGTCGTTAGGTAAAAGTGTGTCTCTTAGTATGTTTCTTTAGTATACATTAGTATGCATTTGTAGTTAGGAAATCCGACGGTCACGATATGTTCCTGATATAGAGTGATCTGACGGTTTGTATTCTCCTCGATCTTAACGAATACATTGATATGTGGCTTAACACCCGATTGGTCCATGATCTTTATTTAAAGAGCATGGAGGGTCATTTGCCGATGATCAATTGTGAGAAACTCTCTTGTAAAATCTCTTTGTAATTTTTTTCTTTTGCATTAATAAACTGCTCCAAGTGGCTGCATTGGCTGGGGCTGTGGATTTTTCCCTGTAGGGGTTTTACCATGTCAAAACATCGATGTGTTTATCTTTGATCTGGTTGTGTGAGTGGTTACTAAAGGTGTTTGTCATCTGTTGGAATACTTGTGTTGTCGAACAAGCACTACCTGACTTCACCAAGAATTTTATTCTAGAATGTGATGCTTATGGGAAAGGCATCGGGGCAATTCTCCTGCAAGATGGCAAACCTTTGGATTTCATTAGCAAACAACTATCTGAGAGGCACTTGGGCCTATGAAAAGGAAATGTTGGCTATTTTGAGTGCAATGGATCTCTGGCATCCTTACTTGCTTGGGTAATGCTTCCAATTTAAAATGGATCATCGTAGCCTCAAATATTTCTTGGAACAAAGAATTTTATCCGCTAAGCAACATAGGTGGTTGACCAAAATGTTTGGTTATGATTGATCATTTACAAGAATGGAAAAGAAAATGTGGTTGTTTATGCCCTTTCATGGAGATATGAAGAAGAATGGGTCCCTCTTCTCACTCTCCTTCATCGTATCGGATTGGTTAAAGATAGTTCGCCATGAATAGTTCCAAGATCCCAAACTGTCTTGCCTAATCCAACAACTACAACATGATCCTCATGCATCTTCATGATACTCTTGGCATAATGAGGAGCTTCGCTATAAAAGTCGCATGTATTTAAGAAAACAGTCTCACCTTCAATCCATTGTGCTCTTCAAACTTCATGCTTCACCAACAATAGAGCATTTAGGTTTTCACAAAACATATGAAAAGATCAAACATTTTTTTTTCTAGGAAGGCATGAAACATGACATCCACACTTTTGTGGTTCAATGTGATACTTATCAACACAATAAGGGTGAAACAATCAAAATTCCAGGCACACTCCAACCTTTCCCTATTCCACCTGCTATATGGACAATATTTCTATGGACTTCATTACCAGATTACCCAATTTTGGCAAGTAATTAATCATCTGGATTGTAGTAAATCACCTTTCCAAATATGCTCATTTTTGTGCCCTCCAACACCCGTTCACAACATCCATTGTGACTCAAATTTTCATGGAGAATATCTTCAAACATCATGGAATGCCTCACTCTATTGTCTCCAACCGTGATCCTACCTTCATCGACAACTTTGGGCAAGAATTGTTCAAGATCTAAAGAACCTAATTGCATCTCAACATGGCCTATCATCCCCAAGTTGATGGTCAAAGAAGCTGTCAACAAGTGCTTTGAAACATATTCGAGGTGTTTCATGTTAGACATACAACCTCAATGGGCTCAATGGTTACCACTAGCTGAATGGTGGTACAACACATCTTACCATGCTGCCACTCGCATGACTCCCTTTGAAGTGGTCTATGGTCAAAACCCACCTTCTATATTCTCCTACCTACCTGGTGTCTCCAAGGTCTAGGAAGTAGACCGCACCCTTACAGTCCGAGTTGTCATTCTCCGTACCCTCAAAGATAATTTTATCATGGCTCAGAATTGCATAAAGCAACAATCTGATCAGGGTCGTTCATTACACCAATTTGCTAAAGGAGACCAAGTGTTTCTTTGTCTGCAACCTTATAAGGAAACATCCCTTAAAGCAGATCATTGTTAGAAACTTACTCCCAAGTTTTATGGCCCTATTACAATTCTCAAACGCATGGGGCATGTGGTCTACAAGTTAGATCTCCCCAATCACTCTAAGCTCCATCCCGTTTTTCATGTTTCTTGCTTGAAGAAAGTGATTAGAACCAAGTGTTAGATTCAAACTAGTCTCCCTGATTTGGATGAAGAAGGTTCCATTTGGTTGCATCCCCAAGCCATCTTCGACCACCGTGAGCATCGTCTCCATCAACGCACAATCAAGGAAGTTTTAGTTCAATGGAAGGATACACAACCGAAGGATGCCACATGGGAGCCAACTGCAATTTTGCAAAAATTTTCACATCTCAAAAGCCTTGAGGACAAGACTGCTTTTCAAGGGGGAGGGCATGTTAAGGTACTAACTTCCCTAACCCCTCAAGTAGATAGAATAATATGTTCTTCTATGTAATAAAGGCCGACATTAGTAAATAAGGCCTATGTAATAATGTGAACATGTCTAATGTAAGAAGACTTAATCGAAGGTTCCGCTTCTAGAAAGATTTCCCTCTAGAATGTTCTCTGGAAGACTGAAATAGAATAAATAGGAGTAGAAAGCATGTAAAAGATTTGTCTTGATAATCATTTTGTACTCGAGCTCTGCTATGCTAAAGGTTGCCCCCTTGAAGAACAAGTGAATTTGGCTATCGATATAATAAAGGTATAATTTCTAAAATCAATCGTTTCATTGTGCTCTATATTTTGCTCTTTTTGCTCATAATTGTTATAAAAAATTTGTTTATGCTCTGCATAATACCATACGATACCTTACATCCCTAGGCCTATGCAGTTCTAGGAGACGATTTTCATCATTTACTAGAGGATTCCCCCCCTGCCCCCGCCCCCCACTTGGAGGGAATGGATCCACCCCGTCCCCTTGAGCCCTTTGGTTCTTTCTTGAATGTACTATCCAATGTGGTTTGCGTTCATAGATATTTTTCTTTGTTTGCTTCCTCCTCTCTTTTATGTT